>JAQIVE010003963.1:0-15503 GCA_034698285.1 Sminthurinus bimaculatus | reverse complement strand
TAAAGTAATAACGAAGATAAAAGATGAAAGCAATAATATAATGCAAGAAGTATATTATATTATGGAAAAATGTTGATCACAATCACAAATCACTAATGAAGTTTTTTTAACAATAGTTAACTACAATTAATAAGAATATTAAAGGAAAACACTTAAAGTGTTGTTATCATAAACACAAGGTAAGAATACGAAAATGAATTCAATTCCAGACAAAAAATATTTGAATGAGAATATTTGGCGCGCACTGTGAGACTTTTACAACACTGAGCAGCATCGAGTGAAATGTTCAACGATGAATATCTCAGCATCTAGATCTACCTGGATGGATAGTTTTCATGAATTATCTCACATATATGTAATGGGA
The DNA here is from genome assembly GCA_034698285.1 of Sminthurinus bimaculatus. Classification (NCBI taxonomy): domain Eukaryota; kingdom Metazoa; phylum Arthropoda; class Collembola; order Symphypleona; family Katiannidae; genus Sminthurinus; species Sminthurinus bimaculatus. Next base: position 15,139 of record JAQIVE010003963.1, on the reverse strand, counting down.
AGAGTAGAATTGTTCCAAGTCGCCATCAAGCAGTCGTTTGACAATTTACAATTTACTCAATGGGCCGTATTCCAAAGGACATGACATGATGTGACACGACATGACACGAAATAACACTGCAGAGCACAGTTAACATCTCTTGTCTGTGTACTCTGTGAGCACCACCTCCTTGAAATCGTGACACGACCCTTTAATTTTTCCTTTTCCCCAGCCATTTATCGGTTCTTTGTATGTATGTATGTATTATTTTCTTCCGTCGTTTCTCTATTTCTCCAGCCAAGAGCCCTCATAATATGCGTGAGTGTGCCAATGCTCCACTTTTGAATTCCAATGACAATGACTCGATTCGAGCTCAAGTGAAAATCAAAAAATGAGGAGAGAGAGAGAGAGAGAGAGAGAATGACAATTTGCCATTGGGTCCATTCGTTTGGAATGGAAAATGGTGGTGATTGTCATTGTCATTGTCGTTTTGTCTCTCCTTTCGAGTCTAGCCAAAAAGCCAACTAACAACAAATGTTGGATTGAATGTGGGGAGAGTAAGCGAACGAGTTGCCCATTCCATTCCATTCCACTGTCTTGTCTTTGTTCATGTCTCAAATGGCATGTTTTCATGTTTAGAGCTGTTAAGTCGCCGTCTTCTTTTTATTCTTCTTCTACTCTCTCTCTCTCCCTCTTTGCTGTGGGAGAAAATCCAAGAAAAAACCAGTTGACTTTTGTACACTAGTGAAAATGCTTTGGAGATGTGTGCAACTACTTCTTCCTTTTCTTTCTTGTATGTGATGCTGTCGGGTTTATGTTTATGACCTGCCCTTGCTTTTTCCTCTTCACTCCTCTCCCTTTTTTTCGCTCTTATGTATGTTTGGATTCGGATTTGGATTTGGACGGCGGCTCTTCTTTTTTCTTTTCCTTCCTTCCCTTTCTTCTTGTTCTTCTTTGGCCATATTTGGAGGATGTTGAAAGAGTTGGAGAGATCCAGTTGGAGTCGGTCATAACATTAACCTAGACCCTGTGGAATATTGAATTTGCAGGGGAATACTTTTTCCCTCTTCTTCTCTCCTTGGACTTGGACTTGGACGAAGAGGTGAAATGCCCACCATTTTCCATTCTCCTCCAGCACACAATACTTTTTATCCAGCGATCCAGTAGTCAGTGTAGTCAGTAGTACAGTGCAAGTCGAACGCAGGAGCGGGAGAAGGAGCATGTATGGGTCGGTGGGACGTGGAGGAGTCAGAGTCATGCAATGTTTATTTACGAGCTCACGAAGCCCATAGACAAAATCTTATTCACATGGCCCATAAGTTTGTATATGTATGTATGTACATTCATGTGTACATACACCATACACATATCCATACAATGGAGATTTTTCTCCAGAACACGAGAGATGAAGGCCATCATGGACATGAACATTGAACATTGAACGTTCTCCAGGCCCGGCCAGTCAAATGTGTTCAAGTGGAGGAGAAGAGAGAAAAGGAAAACGGCTTTTGCCTTCTCTTTCTCTCCTTCTATATGGCTGGAGAAACTGGATCGAAAATCGAAATTTAGTGGCCATTTACCATCGAGCATTTAAATGGGCTATTCCTACAGTCTGGAATGTGAGAATGCTCATGGAAAAAACTGCTGGAAGGTAAATTACATACATACATGCATACATACACACATGTATTTCCTATATTATGTAGTATAGTATTTAGATACTGTGTAAAAATGGTAAAAGCGGCCTTACGTTCATGTTGATGCTGTCCTGGCCAAGGTCAATCTGGCTACTAATCCGACCCGGACTCTCGTGATTTGAGTTTCCGCTCGAGTTGTTGGCATTGGCTTGTTGTTGCTGTCCCGCGTTGTTGGCTCCTCCACTCGCATTCGCACTCACATTGTTGGTGACGAGGGCGGAGGTGAGCAGACTGGCGTTGAGTATCAGACTGGGACTTCGAATGTTCGTGATGGACATTTGACCGCCGACTCCAGGCTGAGGTCGACTCTTGCCCCGCTCTCGGCGCCTCGGCCGCGTTGGCTCGTCCCTTTTTATGAGAAATGTCTCCACTTTGTGCTCCTATATCCACAAAGACAAAGACAAAATAGATTTTTGAGTATTACTTGAAGGAATGGAAGTGAGCGTGAAAATGAAAAGAGATTTGGTGTTGATATTGATGCTGATAGAGGGAATCTCGACGTCTCGAGATTGAATATTGACAAGTTGAGGCCTGAAGAAAGTTTGAAGAAAGTGGTTTGGGCTCAATTTACAGCCTTGCACAAAACTATATGTACATACATACTACATACCTACTTATAGGGGAAAGTGGAGAATGCCGATAAAAGTCTGAAATGGCCCGTAGGATGGAGGGATGAGGATATTTGGGACGTGGTCAGCCTTTGCAAATAGCCCATGGCAAAAGCCAGTCTTACTCCAAATTCTACTTATTCTACTGTTCTCGACTCTGGAATTCTGAGAGAGATTGTCCAAAAACTCTCTGGCCCAGAAACAGATACTCAATCCATTATTGTCACTGAGCACCATATATAGACACTGGACACTTGGTCCTCTTCTATTCGTCGTGGACGTCGTCAATTTTGCACTCTGGCTCTATATTTCATCTCATTGGATTTCTCTTTGAAGGACTTTAAGTTCCTAAACCCATTGCACTTTTCCATCTCTGTCCCAATTAATTTCTCTGTCTCGTCAGATTCCTCGACATGCACAGATTTTACATATGTATTTCATATTTGCATATCCTTTCTTTACGTATCTCTCCTTTCTAAAAATTCCCTTCTTTTTGTCCAAAGTTTTCAACTAAATTAAGTCAAAGTCAGGATAGAACAGAAATTTCTTAAGAAATGCGGACAAATGGATATAAAATGAAAACTCCTCCAAATATGCAGCTTTTCTTCTTAAAATCAGAGGATTTAAAACAAAAACAACTGTTTTAAACTCTCAGCCCTTTTTCAATACCAAAATTTGGCGTTATTGACTATTGACTCAGTATTCGTATTTCAAAAAATTAAGGGCATGATTATGGACAAAATTACAAAAAAGAACAAAGATTTCAGAGCAGGAGGTTAAAAGATTTAATTTCCGCATCATAGATCCTTGTTCATACTATTAAGCATGTAACCGTATTTAAGGACTGCTCGGACCTGTGTTGATTGAATTCGAATTGGGATTTGAATTTAAAGACAGGCAATAATGGAAGGCGTAAAATGGAAAATTGAAAATTTCGAGAGGCTGGAGGTGAATTTGAATAATAATAATAACAAAGGATATCTGAGGCAGTGCATATGTGAGAATAAGGACGTTGGCTAAAGTGTTCATGTGCTCACGAACCAAGAAATGAAATGAAAATGAGGGAGCGAATGATGGGGTGGGAGGAATGTGAATGGGAATGGGAATGAGAATGAGTGAGAGTGCTGGGAAAAGAGGAGCAAGTGGAGGAGAATGAGGAGGAAAGGAGGGGGCGGTAGAGGATTGAGGATGCAATCAAGGTACACCAACTGAATAGCAAATGAGTCTCCGTGTTCTGTACTTACAAAAGAGGAAGAAATGGAAAAAGTCGGCTCGCATACCCATAATACACACATGCATAATGTATATGTTGTATGTATATGTATGTATAGTGAGTGGGGCTTGGTCTGGACAATTTTCCATGTATTTATACATGTACATTGTACATACATACATATATATGTAAGAAGTGGGGAAGGAGCAAAGATTTGAACATTGAATTAAAGGACTGAATCTAAAATGAAATGGCAGAAACCAAATCGTCCCATTCCCTGTCGTCAACTCGACTGACTCCGACTCTATGTACTAGCGTTTTCCTATGTATGTACTCGTTTTCTGCTCTCCATTCCATTGTCATTGGCATTGTCGTCCTGCGTCTCTAATCCTCAATGTAATCTCCGGCTTAAAAACAAGCAGCCCACAAATGCGATTAACGACAAGTGCAAATATGTAAATATGGAATGGATATGGAAATGAAAATGCTCAAAATTCTCAAAATTCTCTCCCATTCCTCTCACTTTCACTCCAACACAAATATACATGCAAAAATCTGCAGGAGTAACATAATATTTTTATCCCAAAAAAGACGGAAAGCAAAGAGGAAATTATGTTATATTATATTATACTATACAGGCGGATTTGGAAGAATTTCCCGAATGAAAATATATATGTACAGAGCAAAGAAAAGCACACATCTCCATGATACCATTTTTCCCAACAAAGAGACCGGGAACAGGAAAAAACGGGAGAAAATCGTTACAAGAATATATGGATTTGGATTCTGTATCTGTTTCTATATTTTCCATTATATTATATTAAGCTATGTATATTGTATATGTTTCCTATTTTTGCCGGCTCCTCTTATTTTGCCTTATTTTCTCGGCGCATTTATCCAGTTTTAGACTCGTATGAGTTTAGGTTTAGATAATGGAATAGATAGAGAAAGAGTTCTTCTTGCCATATGACATCTATCCTTGGACAAAAAAGAAGAGACAGAGAAAAAGACTGGAACTGTCTCCAGACTCCGACTCCGCAACTTGAGACTCTAGACCCAAAAACCATAACTGGAACGGAGACTTTGCAACTCTCTCTCTCTTGCTTTCTTATTATGTTATACATAAATAGAGAAAGGAAGAATCAAGGTTACACACTATCTTTTCCTTTCTTCAACTTTTCCGCCTTTCTCTTCCCATCGCATCCCAATCCTTCGAATGTGCACCAGCACAAGATTGTGGATTTTGGATCGTGGATCATCCCTGCCTTGTCTTTTTCTTTCTCTTCCTCTTCGCCAGTCATACATACGTATAGGAAAGCTGGAGCTATGGAATGGAACACTGACTGGAAAAAACTATTTTCATATAAATTTTCTTCTCCCCAATCTGCAAAAGTCGTGTAGTGTCTGAACTGTATTGTATAGTTTGTATTGTGCAGATTGTGGATACATTGCATAAATATGTATGTATGCATGACATGGTCATAGCCCGGGCGGAACTGAGATAGGAAAAGTCCACAATGAAATTGGCGTCACTTTCAGTATTTTGCCGTATTATTTATCCCGTTTGTCCCAGACTTGGTCCTATATCCTTATCCTTATACATACATAAATAAGTATTATTTCAAGTTGAGTCCTGTGGACATTCTCAATCCTTTGCTCGGGGAGAGAGAGAGAGAGAGAGAGAAAGAGAAAAAGATTTGACTCAAGATCCGGACGCAGTGCCTCTTTCTCTCTCTCTCTCTCTGTTCTTTTTCTCCAAATGGAAATATGCATATTGATGGAGAAATCTCCAACTCGAGCTTTTCTCTTATCACTTTCCTCGTCCTTTCCTTTCTTTTTCTCTCCGTCTTCTTTAGTTAACTTCCCCCTCATTCACTCATTCATTCTTGCAGATATTATTCGTATCCGTATACATGTATACATATTTGCAGCAGCCCGCATGAAAAACTTTCATTTTGATTTCACGTGAGGACTTTTCTCTCTCTCCCTCTCTCTCTCTTGTCTTCTTTTTCCTCTTCATTTTTGTTTTTGTTTGTCCCACATTTTGGAGCTCTTTGTGTCGTGTCTATACAGCTGTAAAATTACTCTTCTCCTTCTTATCGTCAGTTTACCCCCTTTTGTCTTGCCTGCTCTTGTCTTGTCCCAGCTCTTTCTCTCTCTTTCTCTCTCTCTCCTATTTTCAGGATATATGTATGCACAGGAAAAGAAGAAGAAGAAGCAAAAGTACATGTGAGACGAATTTCTGCAAAATTCCTGAATTTCCACTTTCCACTGCATCCCCCATCCACAGAGAGAGAGAGAAAAAGTAGAAATTTGTGCAAAGTAAAAAATGCTGACTGAGATTGTCATTCCATTCCATTTGGATTTGGGTGGCCGGACAAACTTGATTGGATCAATGGAAAAATATACGGAAGCTGCAATGACTTGATCTTTGTACCTTTTGCTATTACACCCACATTTATACTGTTTATCTACCGTCAATATCATACGGTTTAAGGCTGGGCTTGAACCAATGTTTTAAATATTGTACACAGTACACAGGTTTCAAGACTGAGGTTTTCCAATTTTTTTGTACAAACATTTAAAAAGGATTTTTTATGATGCAGCAAAAAATTTGCAGATACAGACACTGTGTATGAGACAAGCTAAGCCCAGGGACAAGATTTTACAGCTGACGGTAGATATTTGAGTGAGCATATGATATGATGGTAAAAATTTTCACAGTGGATATTCCGCCGTTTGGTTAGCTTGAAAGCTTGGAATGGAGAATGGAGTTTGAGTTTTTCTCTCGCTCTCACTCTTCTCTCTCTCTCTGTTTTGCTCTCTTCTTTTTCTTGGTCTTCCATTTTATGAGCCACCATTAAAAGGAATAAAAGCTAAAGTTAACTATCGCAATTCTAGATTTGAGATGTGAGATGGAGAGGGAAATAGCTTTAGCTTTACCCTGCCTCTGCTACTACTACTACATACATACATACATATACATACTACCACTACTACTGCAAAACCAAAAGGAAGAAAAAGAAAAGATTTAAATCTGTAGCCAGTCAGCAAATCAACTGACTCTGCAAACTAAAACTCTTTCTCATTTCACAATTCTTCCTTATTCCTTTTTCTCTGTCCTCTCTCTCTCTCTCTCTCTCTCTCTTGTGATGGAGACATCCACAAAATCCCGACAAGAACGACACAAAAAAGGAACACACTTTTACAATTTTCATCCTCCCTCTCGGCTTCCATCCTCTTCGCAATAACAGTATTATCTCCTTGAAAATTCTGGGCATTTTATACACAATTTACATACATATAGGCAGGGAAAGAGGAAACGGAAAAGGCGTGCTCGTAAAAACTGTAAAATTCACCCTCCCGTCGTTAAATTACCCCGCATTTTTATCACAATCACAATTCTCCCCTTCTTTTTGCTCCACACGACCATAGTATTAAAAAAATCTGCATTTTATTTTCCCATTTTATACTTTATACATAAAACGCGTACAGTAAGTAATTATTGTACACTGTACACGGAAGCAAAAAATTTAAGGACTCTCTTCATCCGACATTTTCATCATCTCTCCATTTCCAAGTAATTTACAAAAAACGATGAGACGGGACGAACTTGGCCCTGGTTCTCGTCACTCACAACAGACGACAACGACAGCTGTCAAGACACGGGCAAAAGGGAAAGACAATTGCAATGACAATGACAATGACACGACATGTCACATAACACGATCCCTCAAAATGTACGTCGTGAGAAACTCGACGTCGACGAAACTGTCGCAAATCGATCAGCGGGCCCGATTCAGAGTAAATGTTGAGCGCTGAACGCAAATCTCTAATCCCTCATCAATTTTTAAGCTTGACCAAACAAAACGTGACAAGCTGACGATCAACATGCAACATGCAGGGAAAGTAAAGACAATGGAAACAAGAATTCAAAATCTAAATCACATGTCATTGTCAATGCGAATGAGAGAGTGGGAAGTGGGAAATGGGAATCTGCTGCATGTACATTGTACATATGAACTTTATTTTCAAATAGCTGTTTCCTCGTTTACTTACAATTTGCAGCTTTATTTTGAAAAAATGTTGCCCTAGAAAATTTTATTCTGTACTAGACACTGTATTTAGTAGATGTGAGACCTTGACCAAACTTTCCGATGAGCTGTAAGCTCTGTAATTGTTCCTTGCTGATGATAACATAATAATACTTTAAACAGCAAATGTGGAGTCAAAGGTTAATCAAATGATGTGTACAGCTACAAAGTGAGAAACGATGCAAAAATAATGGGTAAAGGGGAAGAGAGTAAGTAGAGGAAGCAGGTGAACGAGTGAGAACTCTGAGGTTGTTCTTGTTCGTGTTCGTGTGGGAGGAGAATAAGAAGAAGAAGAATAGAGCGAGCCACTTAAATTTTAATGGACACTTCAATAAAAGATGAGGTCATAAAGCAGCCACTTGACAAATCTCCGAGGTAAATTCACAAACAGCAGCAGAAGCAGCAGCAACGTAACAACAACAACGACAACAACAAGTACCCAGAACCGCTTCATTTACTTATCTAGCCATCTTCTCCAATGTATTTGTACAATATATTATGTGGATATGGATTTTATACGAGTCGTAAAAAGTTGAACAGAAAAAACCTCCTTCTAAATCATGCAGGCTGAACAAAAGACGCTGAGCTCCAGCCTCAAAATTTCCACACTTTGTTCTACTCTACTCCTAACTTCAAGCTTTTAAATATTATATCAGTATTTAACACGATTACTATTACTCAATTTTGATTTTGGCCTCCGGTTTAGTATAATAAATTACAAAAACCAATGATTAAATTCAATGGAGAAATAACAATATTGATATTGTAGTCATAATAATGGTTAAAAAAGGGAAAAACAAATGGGAACAAAAAACGACTTCAATTTGTAATTTGAGCTGAAGATTCATATAACTATGGATAAAGATGGAGGAGTAATTATGAAAACTGGAGCTGAAGAAGCGTCATACAAGCATAGCTATAGAATATACACATAGATGCACAGACACAGGCAGCGCCGTTTAACAGCTAATTATAATCCCCAGATGGATGAGTTTCCTTTCCTCTTTTACTCTCTTTTACTTGTTCTCCTACTTTCCACCTTTAAGACTGACATCATCCCTTCTTTCTTTTCTTTGCCCCTTTTATATCGCCACGTCTAGAAATACTCCTTGGTTTTCTCTCTTACCTTTCCATGTCTCGACTTTCACTCGACGTCTGATGTGAATTCAGAATTCCCATTTGGATCCCCCAAAATACCTAAACCCGACTTTCACTCAACTCAAGTCTCAGGCTCCTCGCCTCCCTTCCTTTCTTTCTTTCTGCCTTTCTCTCCCTATTTTCTCAAAATAGACAAAGACAAGGAGGGAGAAAGTGGGATGGTGAAAGTGGAGAAAGCAGTGGTAGGGAGAAAAGAATGGGAATTTGGGGAAATGTGAAAAATGAGAGACTTCCTCCTGTTTCTCGCCTCCTCGTCCTTCTTCGTTTTCAGTATTTGTTGGGTGAGAGTTGAGTTGAGTTGTGTCGAGCAATCGATTAAAGACAAAGACGAAAAGGAAAAGAAGCGAAAGGTTTTCTTCTTGCCCCTTTTTTTCTTTCTTTTTCCCACTCATCTCATCTCATGATATTCCGATGACGATGATATCCTCAAGTGAAGGAAGGAAAAGCAGGGCAAGGGAGAGAAAGAAGCTTTCCCTCCTGCTTTCTTGTCTCCACATATACACATACACATACACATCGACAGCACGCGGAGAATTCTCCTTTCCATTTTCTTCATACGACGTGATGTGATGTGAAATGTGAATGAGAGCCGTCGACTTTGACTCTCCCATTTGTTTGGATTGGAAATGCTCATGTGAAAAAAGAAAAGAAAGGAGAGACGGTAATTGTTTCCCGCTCACACACACAAAAATCTCCCTCAGCTCCTGGAAAATTCTGCAGGAGCAAGCAAAGGACGGTCCAACAAACAAGGTGAGCACTTTCAACCATGTCTGTGCAAATATATTAGAATGTAGAAGGCAAGGACGACCAGGAGGTCAGGATTTTCGGATTTTGAAAGGGAAAGTTTGCTAGACTTTGTAAAATCCTGCCGGCACGTCACTCATTCATATTGATTCCCAATGTAAATTCAAATTCAGGATTGAAAGTTGAGAGAAAGTAAATCGGTATACATTATACATACAGATAAAGTACGGTTCGGATGAAGACTTACTTTGAGGAAGTTGTCTCGCTCCTGTCCCAGTCCCGGTTCGACCTCATACAGATTTCGGAGCCAGTGCAAAGTCGCTTCGGAAATGTGTACCCGTCTAAAAAATGGGAGGGAGAAAAATAAAAAAAAGCTGATATAAATCATGGCAATAACTCATCTCATCATGGCTATGATTATTATTATCATCATCATCATCCCGGTGGTGTATGGTAGTAACTGTAAGGTGGTGGTGAAGCCCTTGTCCCATCTCAAAGAACCGCTTTCTCTCTAACGCATATGTGTGTGTATGTACTTGTTAATGTATATCTGTACTACAATTTCTGTATTTTCTCCAATGTTATGATTCACTGGAGATGAAAATGAAAAATCATTAGAGATTGCAGTGAATCTCTTATACATATTATGTACATAGTATATGTACTATAGAAAGAAAGAGTGCGAGACTTTGGTGGTAATAGGCACAAGTCAGAGAAAGGGAAGGCAGGAGACCTCCTCAGCCAGAGCAAACTGTGGGGAAATCACTAACAGTTTTTTTCATAAATCAAAACGTGAATAATTTATTGCAGAGCGAAACACTCAGAGAAAAGTCGTGGCATCTATCTCATATCACAACTCTCTCACTTTTCCTCTGACTTTCTCTCTTACTCTCCCTGTAGACTCCCGTTAGAATATAAATACATGGAATTCTTTTCTCTGTGTCGGCGTCTGCCTTCTTTTCTTTTCCTCATCTTGCACTGCATTATACACAGATATGCCAATGCCAAAGGTAGATAAACTGTGTCCTTGTCTGTGTACACAATATATGTATGTATATAAGAAGCGAGCCAAGCCAAGAAACTGAGCTGACTGATATCCAAGAAAAAAAAAACACCAGCCACTTGTGTATGTATGTATGTATTACCAATGTGTGTGTGTGTGTGTTTATTTATACGCTCCACATGTCAAATTAGTCTCTCTTCTGCTCCTCGTCTTGTCTTTGTCTTTATTACAAGTGTGTATGTACAATGTATCTGTGAGTGTATTTTATTTTATTTTTTACGTACCCAGGAACTCCACCCGCCTCCATGTGATTCGCCACGTTGACGTCGTGTGACCTAAACAAGAGCAAGAGACAGACAGACAAAGACAATATGTACCATATATTATGATTATCATATTATTATTATTATGCAAGTAAATATCTCTACGTCTCAAACTTCAACTTGAACTTTGCCCCAAGAAAAAAGCCTGGGCATCATCCGAAATTATAAATTATAGGCATATGGGAGACTGGCTGGAGAAAAGATAAGCAAGGAGAAAGCAACAAGACAAAATTGAAAAATTAATATTTATGACAGGTTAAATAATTTATTAGGTTTGAAATGAGGCAATCAGGAATGGACAAGCATGCGGAAAATTTAAGTTTTTTTACAAATATTATTTGCATATATAAAAAATCCTACCATATGTCAAACTGCCATTTTCGGAGACCCAGGACGCCACACAGAACGCTGCCGCTGTGAATCCCGATCCGCATATCCAAGTGACCCACCTAAAACAAAAAGGAAAGAAGTCGTTTAGGAAATATTTTAAAAAACTTTTTGAAATCGACAAGAATAAGTAAAACATAATGTAACATAACACACAATGCATAGGGTTAGAATCAAGGATTACTCTCTTTTTTTCCACACCAAAGATTTACTATGTATAGTAGAAGAATTATTATGTATGTGAGTGAAAGATGATTAGTCGTAATAAAAAAATTGTGAATCATCAAAAACAAATGAAGAGAAGGCCGAATCGGACGAAGGTTGAGGATTGAAGGTGCTTTCTGAATGCATACTACGTACTATGCACAATACACATACATGGACTAATGTTGAACTTGAACGTAATATAAACAATGGGGGAAAATGGAAAGGCAGTAGCCAACTCATCAGATTTCGTGCGGGGCTCTAATTTATCATTTACGAGCGGAGTTATTACCGCCCAACTACACAAAAATATTTCACTTTTCCCCCCATGAAAGAACATTCTACTGGGCATTTTGGCCAGTCTCAGCTTTGCCTCTAACTTTGTATGTATGTGTGTATGCAGGTACTTACATAATATGCGTACAATGTACATGATTTTATGCTCTAATCTTCCATCATCGAATATTCGATCCATCCTTGTTTTTTTTCTCTGCTAAACTATATAAATACTGTATACTTACTAGTACTAGTTTCCCCCAAAACAATCCAAGGCAATATTATTACATTTTCATCCTTTTTTCACCATTTTATGACTAGCCCCTACATCCTACATATATATAGATCAAGTATTTTATGTGTATAGCAACCACGTTTTTCCTATTCCAGTTCCGGCAGGCCTTCCAATTCCGCCTTCCTGCCGCCTCTTTTTGTTCCACTCATCGCCAGTATTTCCTTTCTTTCCCTTTCTGATGCACTTTTCCATAATTTAATAATGATGGAGAGAAAGGGTGAAAAAAGGTGTGAAAAAAGAAAGGCAGGTGTACAAAAATATACAAATGTACACATGGTATACAATAAGTACATACCTGTTTATTTTGACGGACGAATCGAATGGCCCGAATCATGTGAAGACCTGCAAAACGTAAAAAAAACAGGAGAAAGCAGGTTTTATCCCTCATGAAAATTAAATTAGCTGAAGGAGAAAGGGATGATTGGACTTTTTTGATGGTCAGGTTCAAAGGTAGGGATTATTGTATTAATCAGTAATGCATAGCATGAACATGAATAGGTTATTTTTATTTTGCGTTAGAGGGGGAATAATGAGGTTGATGGGATGTTATTTTCCATTGTTACTGTTATTGTAACTGTTATAGAGCTGAACCTACCAAGTTCCACGCAGCACATGGCGTGATCCTGTCTCGTCTCGGGTAGTCCACTGACACAGTAGTAGCAGTCGCCCAGCAGTTTTATCCTCAGACAATTCGTTTCCTGTCCGTCCCCAACCAAAAACCCGAACCAAACCAGCAACAAAAAACAATTTAGAATTTCCTTCATTCACGGCCATTCAATTCCCAACTTTCTTTTCACTCTAAATTGTACATCTCATGTATATATATATATTGTATATGTACAATGTACATGTGTCAGTGCAAAAGGAAATGGGAAAAATCTACTTTTTATTTCCCTTTCCCAAAAGTTTACTATAGATATTTATCGAGTGAGCGGAAAAATTGGTCATTTGATTTCCGTAGAGGAAAAGGAAATGGGGAGAGTCTGCAAAAAGGGAAACTTACAACACATGTATATATAAAGGCAGTAGAAAAAAAAGATTTCAGATCAAAAAATTGTAAAATTGTTGAGAGTATCTCGTCTTACGCTGGCGAGTTTATCGAATCTTCCGAAAAGATCGTTCAGAATCCGAACGAGTTCTTGGGGTGAGCAGGAGCTGGCAAGTTCGGTGAAGCCTTTGACGTCCGCAAACAGGATTGAAACGTTCTCGTAGCGATGAAGGTAGATCTTGTGAAACTGCTTAAACTCGCTCAGGTCCTCCTGTGACGAGGACACCATGTCCCGCACCAACTCCTTTGCCACGAACTTGGGAAGCACTGTAATCCATACATAATTAAAAAATCACATAATATGTATTACTATTATTATTATAAACTACAATTGCACAATTCTAATTTAATAATTGAACACTTTTTCTCGTTTGAGGCATCAGCTCACGGTAAATACATAATGTCGTAACGTTTTCTTTCCCGTTCTTATGAGAATCATGGACTTGTGGGGAACCTGACTTGGGCTCCCTGTCATCAAAGCTTTTAACCTAATATTTGAATTTGACTTGGCATTCGTATTCCTATTGCTATATTCGTACTGGGGTAAAAGCTTTCGACGTTCTACATATTTGATTCCAGTCCAGGTTTTGCGAAATGCTAGTCAAAGTCAAAGTGCTGCATAAATTATCGTCGTCGTAAGTCGTAACGTTACAAATATTGTGAAAGATTCTTATTCTTCAACTTTCATCTCTCTCCTTTCATATCAACTTTTGCTTGATGTGGAGAAATTGCGCGGTGAATAAAAAATGGCGAGCGGTGCCTTTTAGCGTTGACTGGATGTGTCTGTGTGTTCATTTCATAATAAATGGCTTGCTCTTAAATGGCTATTTATCCAACCTGCATACATATAGATATGCATTACTCCTGCACTAAATGCATGAAAAATTGTGAGGTGAGCATTAACACAGATAAATGTTCGGGCTATATCCATGTATAGATATGTATTACTGTATTACATTAACAGCTAACAGTAAAAAGAGGGAGAATTTTATCAAGTCGTCCATTGCACATTGCATTGACACAAGCAAGAACAGGAGAATTTCCAATTTCCGTCCACGACTTTAGTTAGAAGAATAGCGGCGATCGAGGAGGGCCAGACCAAGAAAAAGGAGGATAATTGGGAAAATTCAAGTGAGCTTCTATCTTTTATCTGTCGTACACCAGATTCCGTACACCTATTCGTATTTACATCTGTTTCGTGTTTCTATTTGTGACTGCTCCCCCGTATTGTCTCATACAATCCACGTGGACGGGGGAAATTGAATAAATGCAAAGTGAGGGAATTTATATGGTGATGAAGACAATTTCTTGTGTCTAACTGAGAACTGAGAAGAAAAAGCCACAAGAAACACAAGAGACAACAAGGAAAACACATGGATAGGAAACAACAGAGAGACGTTTAGCTTTCTACTGTACCATAATATGGATTGTACATATATACATATACAAAGGTATCTATAACTGGATAAAAACAAAGGGAACGTTCTTACGGATTATAAATGGTAAATTCTCTGAAATCGGATGTATCTATGTACAATGTACAACTTAGAATCTTATACATATCGTATTCCAATACATAAGAATTTCGTTGTCTAATATGTAGATAAGGAAAAAAGGGAAAGGAATTGCCATTTTGTCGATTTTCCAATTCGATTATACGGATTTGAATGGATAAATCTGTAGATATTTGTGGAATTCCCACATACACTTTTGAACTTCTACCACTCTTTCTTATACATACTGTGTGTTATCCCTCCATCCCATCCCATCGTCTTGTCTTGTCTTGGTCTTTGAGTTTCGATTGGACTCCAAAAAAAATTCCATTACATGCGTACGTACAGATATCGTTCTGTGTACATTATAAATAGCATAGGATAAGATGGCATTTTCCCCTTCATTTTTGGAACCAGGCTCCTTTTAAACCAATTTCTCGACCATTATTATTAAAACGACTGTCAAACTCTCGTAGGATGTTTATAATATTATATTTTATTATATGTGCGTAGATTAAACTGAATCGATTTGCAAACTGGAGATTTTTCTGATCAAAAATACGATAAGCATGTATCAAGAAAATAAGAAACGAAAAAGAGACGGGAATGGAAATCCG
>JAQIVE010003962.1:0-15504 GCA_034698285.1 Sminthurinus bimaculatus | reverse complement strand
GTAGAAGAATGAGACGAAGAAAGAAGAGAGAGAGAGAGAGAGAGAGAGAGAGAGCAAGAGAAAGAGAAAGACGAGGCAAGCGAATCGTTTATTTTCCTCTATTTAATTCTTTCTTTTGCCATTCTTTGTTCTCCCAATCGTTTTCATTATCATGCTGATTACATCATCATTAGCGTCAACACTCACATGTTGTGGACTCCTTTGAAACACAAAGACAAAGACAACGACATCAACATATCTATTATAAAAACAACAATGAATAGTGTTTGATCACCGATGCTACTTGAAGCCTTCTGACGACTCCTTTTCAAAAGACACGGGTTCTTCTTCACGATTGCCTGTTCGATGTTCTAAATAATTCCTTTTTCAACAGAAATTTGAGCTTTCTTCCTGTTTTATCTACAGATACTAATACACGTACAAGTATTATTATTGCCCAACTTATAAAAACAATTTTTCCTGTAAACTCCAAGTTTAGAACTTTAAGGGGAAAAGTAGAGAACCTGACATGTAGTTCACCTTCAATTCAAACGTATAAAAAATGATGAGAAAGGTGCAATGGGATCAGCACAGAAAAATACAGAAAACTTTACCAACTTCCTACAGGTTATAAATATGTACTAACGCAAGCCAATATTGTCGATTCAATTGGAAAGGTATTTTAAATTTAAGGCGCCTAATGTAGTAAGCAATACATAAAAGGAGCATAAAAGTCTATTTAAATTTTCCTTTTTGCACAGGAAGCAAATAGGAAGTATTTTGACCTGATCGTTGCGGGTTCTATACAGTATACACTCACACACACAGCTAAATATTTATTCATCGATATTTGATTGGAATCGGCTGTCTGTACGTTACATGTGAATGGAGTGTGCAAAAGTTGAGAATTGAGAATTCAAATCATTTGGAATAGTTATGAATTCAAAATTTTGTACATGCAAATATGTGATACAAAAAAGAGCTACACGATCCATCCATGTATGTATTTTATCTGTCTAAATAGATTATGGTTCTCTGTCTGCTTGTTCAAAGAGACAACGTCAGATAACGGAGAAATGTATCAATATTACATGGATACATGTACAAACAGTGAAATATTAGGCATATAAAAATATACGAATGAGAATACTAAATGGAAAAATTAAATGGGATAAGATATTGTACGTGAAGCTTAAGCTGAAGAAGATGTACAACATGGCTGTGAAGAAATATGTGCATAATATATACATACATAAGTGTATATGTGAATATCTAGATGTAAAATACCGATACTGTTGAGATATGCAGATATTATACAGTAGATATTCATATTGATGTTGATGCTGATGGACTGACGACGATTGACTGTATAACATCATTACGGGCAAATATGTCTACGTCCATGTAGAACGGCGGATATAGATAATGTTTATGGATCTGAGGAGTCTGGTGTGTAATACCTTCAAGTTGAGTTGAGCTGAGCTCACAGGCTGTGTGTGTTGGATTGCATTTGGTTGCGTCTTGTGTTATGTTGTGATGTGCTGTGTGGCTCATTTATCGTTCAGTGTTGGATTTGCATTCATGGGTAATTTGCAGGGAATAAAAACACGTGATTTGAATTCTAAAGACTTTTCCCTCCTTTGCTTCTTTGCTTCTATACTTGCTCTTGTACTTGTTCTTTTTTCCTCTCCTCCTGCTTTTTTCTTGGCCATTTGGCCAAGCATCCGATTGAGAAGGTCATACAGGTTCACAACAAGAAGATGAAGATGAGGATGAAAGAAGACACAAAGATACAGACAGAGAGCAGATATACAGAGAAGAGAATGAGAATTTTTACTCGACTCTTCTGTGTATGTATATGTACTGCCTTGTAAATTTTTTTGAGACCGTGTGTAAATGTGGATGTTAAAGGGGAAATACGAATAGGAATGAGATTCGGAGAATTTTATACAATAATGTGTACGTGTTATGCACGCACATATGTGAATGTATGTATATGCAATATGTATGCATTACATCTTGCATATACAACTATTATGCATGCAGATGTAGCTATTTGAGCGAGTCAAACAGCCATTCATTCTCAACTCAGATACAGATAGAAGCAGACAAAGGCTAAAAAGAAGAAGAAGAAGATGAAGATGGGTTTGTTTTTGTCTCTGTGTATGACTAGAATAATAATGTCTCCCGCACACACACACACATATACACACACTTGCACACACACAATACACATCAACATTAATAACAACAACCAGCAGATTTTGACTGCAGAGCATGCAACATCTTCCAGCTTCAAAGTATCCACGCAGTCTGTTCTTTGATTCCTTCTTTCCATTTCGTACGAGGCAATTGGCGTTTGAGCAATCTGACTCTGACTTTTTCATATGACTTTAGTAATATACGAATAATTGCCAATAAAAGATTGAACCGCCTTACTATACACATTTTTTGTAAGAGATAGCTGATCTAACTGATCCCCGAATCCCTTCCATGATGCAAGGTCGAAGCCCTATGTAATGAGAATCGAAAGATACAGTTTATCTAATAATTGGTAAGTTTAGTAATTTTTTGAAATAAGCAATTACTATGTAATGTACTTTACCATCATAAATTGTTGAAGGATATACATACACAAAAATTCCAGAATCTCAACACTGCAGATTAGAGCATCTCGTCTTATCTTCATAGTTAAAGATTTACAGCTCCCGTTTTAAAATTGCAAAATGGTACTATTCGTGAATATTTTACATGATAGTTCAATAGAAACAAATTTTTCCAGGGAATCCGTTGCAGATGCAGGTTTTACCATCTCAAGGGATGGTAAAATGTACAGATAGCTTGTGATCAGCTTTGTCGAAAATGAGAACCCTCTGGATGATTTTCGAACAACTACAGCATTGCGTGAGAGAACAAAGACAAACTAAATCGTTCCAATTCAGCCTACAAGATGGTGGTAAGGTTTCCTTGGAATCTACTGCATTGTTGGAAGTGGAATCGCTGAATGAATGAATGATTGTTGTCGATTGTTGATTGTTGATACAATAATTGCAGAATAAATTCAAGATTATATCATCAAGAGGCGAGCGCTTAAATTGATTTTTAAATGAAAACGATCAACAGGGACGTTCAAGACAGCAAAATCCCATAAATTACGCACAGACACCAAGTAATCAGTAAAACAATTATCGAATATTATGATTGCGATGGTTTGTGTAATGTAAACAGTGGACAGGAGGAGGAAGTGAATTTAATAAGCAAAAGATGCAAACGTCGAGTGTCAATATATTTATGCATGTACAGATAGGTGTTTTAGGTGGACAAGATGATCAAGCCGTGAAGCTCTGGCAGTAATGATCAAACTGATCAAAGTCTGTCGTGCCACCCACCGAGAAATTAAGTTATCGTCTCGTCCTCTAATATTTATATATATTTATGTGTGTATGTGTGTGTGTATGTACTACATCTATACATTTACTCAATACTCAACCTCAGATACTTTTGGTTTTTTATAGAGATTGTCAAAAAATTGCTGGTGAAGATTGGCGAGGAAAAAATCCAATTACTTAAAACTTTGTGCAAAACTGCGTACAGCGTATACATATATAACTATGTATACACAATCAAACAGCTGCACAAAATCATCACAGCTATATGTATGTGTGTATTGTATACACTATACACTATAAACATACCGTAATGAAATTTGCCCATAAACTTTAAGTTACAATCAGCTCTCTCACTTATTTCATTTATTTTTTTGCGAGCTGTCAGTATTTAATATGTCCAAATCAAACTCAAGGCGAGTCGTTTAAAAGAGTTTTCTTCTGTCCTTTTTTTACTCTTCCTTGTTTTATATTTACTGTCCACGTCCAGTTTTTAGAGGGATAAAACGAAGATAGCAAATAAACATTATAAACTCGGACATTTTTATGTTTCTATCGGCAATGTTATGTGCACGCTGGACTCACAATTAGAAGGCTTTTGATTTTTTTTACCCTTTTTTCAGGCATGTTGAAAATTATGATTTGATGTTTTCTTTTCTAGCGTCACCTTTTTTGAATAATTTTAATGTCTTACCTATTGGTTTTGTAAGGATGCCTTCAAGGTGACTTTTCCAGCTGTTGATTGACTGCATTACTTTTTACGTGTATCTATGTATACAACATATTTCCTCTGTGTTAAGAGAGTTTTAACTTGTGTCTCCGCTGATCGCTGAACTTTGGAGCTATGTATTTGTTCATTGTAGTCTCAGGTTGGAAATTTTTCTTAAACTTTAAAGCTGCAGGTCTTGCTGCAATCGAACATTATCAGTATACTATAGCATAGCATTTGAATCTCACATTAATTACAGTGCGAATTTCGTAAAAATTTCAGCACGCTTTCGGTTTTGCCTTTTATGTAACATACATAATGTCATGACTTTGGAATTTAGCATGCTATTGAATTTCCCATCGTAATAGCCATTTTAATGCCCTGCAATCCAATTTTAATTAGTATCAGTAAAAGAAGGAAAAGTTTATGCATAAAATTAAAAGATGGTATACAACAGATATAGAGATGAGCAGGTCATAATTGTTGACCCATAAATTTCCGCACTACGCCATTTTAATATTGTAGTTATGATTAAGTATGTTGTACTTACAGTACAAGATGCAACGAGCAAAAATTAGAGGGTAAGAGACCGCTACATTATATAAAGTAAAATTCTGCACTTCTCTTCCACACAAGTATGTATGTATAAAACCGCTCTTTTTTATCCTCAGCAGAAGCATACTGTATGCATGTATGTAGTATGTACATGTGTATGGATATTATATAATAATATAAGAAGCGCATCAGAATATCACAGATTACTGTAAAGAACAATAGACTGTGTGATAAATTTTATACGAGGCTAATTACTAATTATTTCATTCCAAAGAATTTTGATTCATTGTTTATATAATATAGTATGCATGTACATTTATATGCCTTATGCCGCGAAGATGAAGAAGTCCAGTCATATATTTTGTACATATGGCAAAAAATCCTTTCTGGTTGATGAAAGATGCAATATATGATGTTATGTTATGTTATGGTGATGCTCTATTGCCTCAAATTCTTCCAAGTTCACCCAGCTTGACAAAACCCCGTTGCAATACATACATACAAAGACATGCAGCATGCTTCGTATCTTAGCCTGTCGTAATTCGCCAGTTTTGTTTCAGATTCAGAGACCCAATCCCTGAATCTGAATCGCAATTATGTCGTATATATTACATATATTTCTCTGTCTATACGTTATACGTATTATATCATGATACACAGGTAAGATCATCAAAAGAGAATTCCGAGTTTAATTGCATCATTTCTAAAGTATTTGTGTGCATGCATTTTAGAAAACATACATACATACACACAGTCATAACAAGAACATATAGATATTTTATTTTATTATATAACAGAAAACACTTTGAAACAACAACAACCACTTTTTCCAATTACGTAGAATTCATGGAGAGAAGGAGGGCGAGTGATAAATACGAGAGATAAATCCAACTTTTTTGTTTTCTTCCGTTCCTTGCAAGATTTTTAATGTTTACGTAGTATGCACGTATGTAAGTATAAGTCAGTGACTAAATGTGGAACCAAAACTTGATACAATACAAATTGTAAATAATGCACATGCAATCAGACTATAAAATGTTAAATTTTGATGAGAGGATGAGTTGAGTTACCCTCGTGTTTTTTATACTTATACATACATACATATACGCAGTGACTCATTCATCTTAATCTTGACTGAAAAACAGTGTTTGGAAAAACAAAAAATGTGCTTACAATATGAAAAGTGCATGTGCATCTTTGAAACCAGATTTGAACTCGACTTCATCTATATATTACAATTACAGGTTCGAGTTGAAACAATAACAAAGTTTAGCCAAGAATATACTCAAGATTCTTGGAATTTTCTACAACTTTTTTAGCTACAAAGGGTACGAAGAGCAAAGTCAATATAAAAAGATGTTTTTAGAACATTAAACTAACCATAAACAACAAGGATTGTGAGCAAAGTCGAAAAATACAAGTTTTGTGACAAAAAGAAAACGAACTTTTTGTCACTGCGGATCCAGAAAACAACAAACATCTGTTGCACTCTTGTTGTTCTGAGAAATCTTTTCTATTCGCAATCTATGGGTAAATTTAAATCTCAAAGTTTTAACAATGTCTCTGCCACTTTTACTGCGTGTAGTCTAATGTCCACGACATTTGTGGATTACCTTTCCAGTTGCAACTGGAAAACATGGACACATAACTTTATTGTTGCAAAAAGAAGTACAAAAAACCATTTTGCATAATATGCCTGCTTATTACACATTTGCATAGTATAGTGTAGAATTTAAAATTGAGGCTTCATTGAAAATGGTAAATATTTTTTGCGAATTGCAGAAACAATTCCAAAATAAAATTGCCACTTCCATATTTTGTAAGTTTTTCTCTCTACCACGTCTCATGTACACAACATAATATTTTTCCCTATATTTTTATTATTTATGGCTCGGCTGTATATAAAAGTATGTTTTAATGTGTGATGAAGATAGACTGCAAAATATTGTAGACGGCAAGAAAATGCGTTAGTATGCACAACTTGACCTGCGTGTGTGAACTTGTCTGCACACTGCACACACATCATGAAATCAAATTATTACTTACTTTGTCTTTGTCTCTCTCAAAGGTGTTCCACACTTTACACTTTTGATTATTCAATGGTCGTTGTTATTGGTTTTTTCTACCCTGCTTCTTGATTTTTGCTTCTCCAATCATTTATTATAACTTCTTCTTTTTATATGCTCCATTAATTTTAGCCGGCGTTGAATATATATATATGTATCCATGCATAATGCTTATTGCACACTAAAATCTTTGTAGAATTGGGGTTTAACCGTAAGGACTTTTCGTGCCCATACTGACTGATCCGTCAATGCTATTTAATGCGAAATGTGTGAATGTATCTAGATATATCTAGTTATAAAAGTAAGAGTGCAGATTTGAAGATGAGGCGTCTCATGGATGCATATTACATATTACATCTCATACACAGATATTATTCTGATTCGCACAAATGCTGAGAACTTTCAGTCTGTACTACAGGCATTTTAGCTTAGCCATGACCTTTCAAAAATTGTACACAGCCAAATATTTTCCTTTGTTTTGCGTATAGTGCAGTGTGTATTGTGTATGTTGTCAGCAAAGCTGGCATAATATAATCATAATGCTCAGCGCTTCTCTCTGGCCAACTACCTATAATGAATACTGTGTATTACGTAAAAGTTTTTTGCTGCTTTATCTCCTTTATATGTGATCCATCCAAGCCGCTCTCAAATTTATTTCTGCCGAGTCCACAACTTTTTTCAACATTTTTTTAGATAAAACTTTTTACCTTTTTATACTGGAGGTTTTGTGTTTTTAATTACAGGACATGAACAACGTGTGTTTTATGCTCATCATTAAACAAGAAAAGCTGCAACTAATTTATGCAAAGATGAGCTGCTTCTTCATTTCATAATGTTTCACACTGTTTCGCCTTAATTTCCGGAATCTTCTTAATTTTTGCTCCCTCTCGTCACACTCCTTACTGTTGGCCACATAGAGCTGCATATGTATAAAACATGCTGAAACAGGGAAAAAGTGAAGGAAAATTATAATTCATAACAAATTCGAAAATTTTCTTGGGTTTTAGGGATGGAAAGTTTTATGAAATAAAGTCAAAACAGCATAAGCAAACGAAAAATCAAATCATTGATGTATTTCCTCACTAAATCGAACGGTAAAATTTTTATCTGTCTAATCTGGTTTTCACGCTATTCTAATCCAAGTAAATTGATTATTGCGTAGAAAAAGGGTGAAGTAACTACGCGTAAAGTTTTTAAATGTGCGTAAGCTTCTGCGTATTTTTCAGTTTACATAGTCGGTACGTTTGAATGTTAATTAATTAAAAACTCCAATTCTACATTTGTATTGTAAAGATGATATATGCATACACGCATTTAGTACAGTGGAAATTGCGTGCAAAACTTGTACAGCAAAACGCAAGCAAAGAGAGCTTTTATCTTTAAACATATAATGAGAAGTGAGTGCGTTTGGCATAAAAGAGAACAATTATGTTAACAATAATAATCCGGATTTCCTCAAATTACGTCGAGAATGTTCAGAGTTGAGAAGGAGACTCGAATTACAAACAGAATGAAATGTACTCCGTCCCTCTTGTGTATTATGAATTGTGATGCTATTTGCATAACTTATTATTGTGGTATAATATACATGCATAATGAACTAATTCAAGGCTTCGAGACTTGATTAAACTTGCAGAAAAATCGGGATGAGCTTCCAAACGGCAGGCGGGTGGAAAGAGATAAAAGAATAATAAAAAAATTGTACCTATTATAGTTTATAATATCAATTTTATAATGTATTATGCGTCATTGACATTGCATCGGGGTCAGTAGCCAAGTCAAATCCAGAAAAGAAGGGAAAGACTGGACAAGAGACGTGGGAACAAGTGAATTTTCTGCCTCGGTTTACTTTTACCCATTTGTATACACTTACATTTTTGTTGTACGCTTATTGTTTCTGTGTATTATTCTTGAGAATGTATAAAGAGGAGTTGAGCAGTGAGCACTTACCATCGTTACTATTATTGGCGTACCTGTATAGATAGTCCAAAAAAACAATTTAAGACATTATCATCATAATGACGCGAAAAAGAATCGTTTATCTTTTTCAATACTACCCCAAGATATTTATACACATATTACAATAACAATTTGCTGTCTTCTCCAACTACGGCTGAAAGACAAGTGTACGTAAATACGTAAGTAAGTAAGTAAGTAAGGCGGACAGAATAAGTCAAAGAGAGAGAGAAAACAATGGATGTGGATTGTGGATGGAGAGTCAACAAAAGCGTTTCCATAACCCACAGTCTACGATGAGAATTATGTTACGACACCCATTTCATCAATCTAAATCCCTGCATGCATCTGTATACAATGTACAATGTATGTACATTTATCTGAGAAAAGGCAGACATACATACATAATTTTTAAAAAGTAGAAGGAGACTGAGCCAATGCTTTTTAATTTATAACAATAATAATATTACCTACATTTCCATTTCCATTACTCTCCTTTCTTTCTCGTTCTCCCTGTCGCTCTTCTTCACCTCAGCCTCCTTCCGTTGACTGTGACTTTACTTGAGCTGAGCTCTGAGAATAAATTTCATAATGAAAAGTAATTCACATAATACTAATACATGTATCCCTTGGTGCAAGGTGCACAGTATGTAAAATGTGTACGTTGCATATTGTACACAAAAAATAAAAATAAATATATAAACATTTAAAGAAAAGGGAGACGCATCGTTCATTTCTGTTTCTTTCTTCATTTCATTCTACATATGTACATATTTATATTTTTTGCTATTTCCTTTAACCTCATAAAAAGGTTTACTCTTATTGCCTATTCCACTTAATTCATTTTCATTGTCAGTGTCATTTTCTCATATCCTCTTGCTGTCTCTAAAACATCTCGTTCTGCTCATTTCACTGACTTTTTTAGCATCCAATATGATACATTGTGTGTATATGTATGTACAGATAAATACTGTGGTGTGTATCTTGTATTGTTGTATCATAATCGTTTGACAATTATAGCATGTATTTCATTGTTTATTTTACTGATATAGTAAGAAATAATTATTAGGCATGCCGCAGGACGATATGAGACGAGAAAAAATTATGCAGCATCTGTATGTATGGGTTTGTAGATCAAAGGCTCAGTATGTAATTGTAATTCTTTACAGACATTTTATATTCTTGTTCTCTGTTTGATCTTTCTACTCACTTGACTAATTGCTGCTATACATACATTATAGTGACTTAAAGCTTTACAAAAGTAGCTTCATTGTTAACAATAAGTGTTTGACTCTATAAAAAGGAACAGATGATGAGTTTGTGTCGGATTTTAAAGTAGGTTTTAAAAATCAAAAGATATTATTGTATGTACATAGAACGATGAAAATAAAACCAAAGGCACAAATGCAAGAGTATCGACAAAGTTGCAAATTTAATAACCACCCATTTGGCAAACGTTTTTGCTTTTGGCATGAAACAAAATCTTGAAAATGCAAACTGGAAAAAGTGAAACATTCTGTGTGAATGTACAATTTACTGGAACACCTTTTTGCCCTAATCTTAGAATAGCATACACACATGGTACACACGAACAAAAAACCCAAAGGCTAACTTTAACGATGGACACAGAAATATTATGCAGATCTACATAAAGACAGGACGAATGATGGATACGTTGGCGTTTTTGGCGGTTCCCGTATAAAAACGTAGGATCCATAAATGGACTGAGCGACAAGCGGAGACGAACAGAGGTGAACATCAAGATCATCATGAAATGTTTCAGGCTTGACTACTCTTTTTAATCGTACATACATAATTTTCTGACTTTTGAGATGAGATAAACATTGTGTATGCTTTCTGTATGATGAATATTGCATCAACTCTGTAGTATATGTTTGCATCTAAATTCTGAAATTTACACTGAAATCGCCAGTTCCAGGGACAGGCTAAAGATACAGAGAGAGAGATAGAGAGGTATACACAAAATGGAAAGGTGCAAGAAGAATCGAGTGGAGAATTTAAAAGGCAAATCCATGCATTATTTTTACGAGTATGTATAATACTATTGTATAATGAGTTTAGTGCAGATCTACATCCCAGATTAGAATACATTATCGAGTAATTGAGGATGAGAAAATGGAGAAAGATTCATTGGACAAAAAGGCAAAAGATGTGGAAGCGTTGGGCGTGTGCTTCCAAAATATTTCCATCTTCTCGTAATTGGTTCACATTGCCTAAACGTAATTCAAGTCATCAATGTGTCATTAAATTACAGCACAGAGCTTTTTATACCGAGTCAAAATCAAATGCTCATGACTGGAATTTGTATTTTAAAGCTGAGCTATCTACAGCCTTATGTATAGCTTTAGTTGAACCAAAATCTTGTGAGTTTTGAGTTTTTACCACGCGGTGCGGTACAACGTTAAAACGTGAACGCTGGTCATTTGAATATTACATAATTTAATTGTATGATTTAAAGCTTTTTTTTGTTTAATAAAGCTAACCTCAAAATAATTAATACATTAAAAAATTAATTGCTGCAACTAAAATGGTGTCCTCTCAAAGTTTTTTCCTTCGTCGTGAATCTAAACATGTGGGTAAATACTTGGTTTTTTTTAAACATCAGCATCTTTTTGCCAAAAAAATGCAAACATCAAGATGCTGATTGGAATACTTTAGAGCATACTGATTTTTCAGTTCCATCCATGCTCTTAATTTCAATTTCACTATGGTTTTGGTTTCATAGTGTGCAGCTTTATGAATTTCAAAATCCATCTTGAAAATTAGCAATGATTAATAGTGTGGCTGACTCCATGTTTCAAAAATAGAAAAAAAGTAAATTTGAATTAAGCATAATAATATGAAAAACTCTATCAATATTAATGTTCTCCAACTAACAAGTAAGTGCGCAAATAAAGTAGCACTAGTCACAGTGACCAAAACTAACCAAATATTCTTTTTAGAATTTTACACCTTTTACAGTCTAAAGGTTGACTTGAGTAAAAACAAGACGATGATTTATTTACCTAGCAGAATTATGACGACCATACAACCAAAGGATGCTTAGTGTTTATATATCATTCTGATAATAAACGCACACATGCACAAAAGACAGTAATATGGACACTCTTAACTCTTACAAGGTTCTTGTGTGTGTGCATTGTAAAATAAATGCAATCAAATTAAACACACAAAACGTTATACAAGAAGCTCAAGAAGGTACGACAGAAGTCAAAACAGGGAGAAAAAGTAGCAGGACGACAATAAAAATATGAATGAATGTTGACACGCAAATTCACTTTTGGCACTTTAATTCCACACAGGAATGATATGTTGTATGAATTTAGATACAACATGTAAAACGTAAACTTCGAACTCGAGTACAAAATACAATAAATACAATACAATACACCATGGTGTGAACTGGGGGTGTATCTACACGTTGTACATGCATATATAATGGGAGATGAGATGGGTGCTGTCAAAGCCTATGTGCGTATTCCTTTATTTATGACTTTTATTATTTATTAATACAACATGGTGCTTACCATACCTCTGCCTACAGAGTTATTAGTAGAAAAGTTAGTAGTATGTTTATGTGACATTATTTGGAAGCTGGGAGCAATCGAGCGAAAAACTTCGAACGAGTATACACATAAATAAATTCCAGGAAGTATTCCTCACATGATTTCGGGAAACATTTCCAGAAAGCAAGTTCTTGTTCAGGTTCCCTTAAATCTTAAATTTCTCGAGTAAAATACATGCAACTTTTGTCGAGTTGAGCCGATTCCTTGCCCACTAATTTGCCTATTGGGAATACTAACATACAGTGAGAGCAAACAGAAAATATACATAACAGATAATTGCACTGAAGCTGGACCACATGTGTAAATAAATACGATATATTGTATAACATGGGGGAAAATGAAGATGATTTCAAACCACAGAAGAATACTCCCGTACATAGGTAAAAGGTAAAAATAAGCACACATATGTATGTATCAGTTAAGACGTATTATAGAACAGATTTTTTATAGTACACGACGGAGGCTTAGGTTTAGTTTAAAATTCCCTTGGGTTTTTTCAATAAGAAAAGGCATTGACGTTCATATACATATAACAAGAAAGCATCAAACCTCTCTGCATCTCATACCTGTAGAAAAGGACCAGCAGCATATGTGTACAGTGTGCAACGTTACACACGCACACACACAGTTTCTGGATATATTAGTGACTTGAACTGTACAGAACAGACAGGTAGGCAGCTAGCTATACATACTCTGTGTGTAAGTTTACACACGCATACATATTATGCAGGTAAATGTGAGTAAGAAGCTGTTCTAACATTAAGCAGCTTCTCAGTCTTGGTTTCATCGTACCTGTAGACACACCAACACAATCACGGAACCCATCCACGAACGTGTATTGGTATGCGTACTGTCAACTCCAACTTTTTGACATTAGTTCATCCCATACTTATTTTTATTAAAACTCTGTGTCAGTTTTTTAGTTTGACTACAAAGTACAATAATTGTCGTTGTCATCATTCCGGCTTTGATGTAAAAGTGTATCAATTTACATGTTTGAAAAGTTCGACAATAATAAAAAACTAAGGCAGTTCCAAGTAATCAAGCCAACATTATCCTGTTTTTTGTGAAGTTTTTGGTTATTTTAAACTTGTGACAATGTGAATTATAATTGTCATATCATTGCGCATTGACAGAAAGTCAATGATTGACAACTTTTGTAGCTGAGACTACTAATTTTTTGGAATTTTCGGGGGTTCTTCCGCGCTAGTCTTTGTGCGATATACGATACATACTTACGATAAAACGTATCAAGTTTTTAGTGGTGTGTCAACTTTTATTAAAGTATATTAATAGTGTGGACGTGAATTTTTTATGAGTGGTACGCAACCTTTGAACTTGACAGTATATATAAACACCTGCTGAAAGCCCTTTGCTTCTAAATTTAGCCGTGCCTACTATTTTGATTTGTATGTACGTAAGTATATGCAGGAAACTGAGTGTGAGTTGAGCAAAAAGAATAATTTGTGTCGTTTTTGTCTTCTTGAAATGTGAAGAATTTTTGTGAAAATATAACTTGTTGTGTATTTTTTCTAAACATTGTGACACTGAAAAACATTATTTTTCAAAATGGATACGTTTTTTATAAACCAAGACCGGGATGACCTGAATTTATCGAATTATAGCAACCGTAAATATAATCGATTTACAAGCGAATAAAACTGGATTGTTATACCTAAAACATACTTCGTTATTATTTCCCCCTATTTTTTTAATTGCAAGCCAAGAAAACTAATTCAAGTGCAAAAATGTACAGCCATTCAAAGAGGATGATTCCCACCCGCAAGGTAAAAAAATGGATTTTATTTTATTTCCTGAATACTTTTGGCATTTTTGGCATTCGTTACACACTATACATACATTATGTATAACAACATAAATTCTCATTAACATTTTACACACTTTTTACTACAGTCATTTTGTTAACATGCGTAAATTTAAAATGAAATGATTAAAAAGGTAGACGCTGTCTTAGGTCAATCTTTTAGTCAGGAGTCTGCATATTTATTTTAATAAATCAATACTATAAAAATTCCTACCTAATATAGAAACAAAATCTCAGGGAGAAATTGAACATAAATAAAAAATTAGATATTATAATATATTCTGCGTAATATATAAAATACTCATATGTGTGTGTACTGTGTACGTATTGAAATCATCGAAATATTGAATAGGAATAAAACAAAAGGAAAAGTTTTGTTTTGACTGTGAAGTTGAAGGTAAAGTTATCTTCAGGTATAAACAAATATTTGAGTGGTCAAGCCATGAATAACTGCAGACTTTACCGTAGACTGTATTATAAAAACGCACATATTATAGTTATATGAGCAAGTGTTTCCTTTAACACGATGATGATTGAATATTATTATTAAATATATTATATAGAAAAAAATACCATTATGAGCTTTTTTTGTGGTATGGGGAAGTTAAGTAATTGAATGAATGATGCGTAAAGTTGAAAGGGAAGATGGTTTTTTACCCTCATATTTACTCGTATTGAACTTGACTGATACGTACATACAAACAAATGAAAATGCATACTTACATAAGTAATACATACTCATACACTTACTCATCATCTCACTTTTCTCGCTCTGGCCGTTGGAATCAATCTTCTGCTTCTTCTTCTTCTTCTTTGAACAAAACACTGAGAAGATGAGAAGAAGAAAAAGAAGAAGACTGCAAATCGTAAATATGATTGGAGTACAGCCAATTTTCTTGTATACAAAACACATACACACACACATGCAGTCTATGATTACGATAAATAGCATATTAAAACGTATTCATACAATTTTTCACCATAATGGAAATGTTAAGTATGAGTCCAAGACAAGTCCAAGACGCGCACACACATATACACAGGAAAAAATTTACAATTTACATCAATTTTTGCAAAACTTATAATCATATAGCATTATTAACCATTATTTATGCACCTTCTCTGAAGGAAATAACTTTTGTTTTACCAACTGATTTAACGTTTAACATACGGAGAGGAGAGGCTGGAACTCTTTTTTATAAACAATTGAAAAAAATCTGCAAGTGTTACATAGGAGTCACTAAAAATGTTTGCATATATCTTTGTCTTTGTACACATTCGTGAAATCTTCCCAATATTAAGTATTACGTGAAGCGATTGGAATTGAAAAAACATAATATGAGTGTGTTGCTAAAGTAGTTAGGTAGACCAGACCACCAATTTCAGACCAGACCGACTTGGTCTGCTTTTGGTCTTGACCAGATCGGTCTGGTCTTTTTAT
>JAQIVE010003961.1:0-15504 GCA_034698285.1 Sminthurinus bimaculatus | reverse complement strand
AAAGGTGCTAAAAAGACTAAAAACGGCCAAAAACGATAACTTTGACCGAAATACCGAATTTCCGGAAAATCCGGACATTTCCGGACAAATGTAGTATCTAGCAATTTTTTAACGTAGATCTTATCTAAAGGCCTAAAATTACGGAAAATCATCAAAAATCCATAACTTTGATCGGAAAAAGGAACTTTTGAAAAATCCGGACATTTCCGGATAAATTCAGTATCCAGCCATTTTTTGCACTGAATGGTTTTCCAACGGTCCTAAAATGACTAAAATTTGTACAAAATCTATAACTTTGGCCCAAACACCATAATCTCTTGAAAATCTGGAATTGTCCGGAAACGCCCGGATTTCCCGGAAAATCAGTTTTTGGGAGACTTAGAAATGTGATTTTGGTACCAATAACACCAAAAATCTCGCGGTTTTTCATAGTCTTGAAAAATTGGAATATTTCATCTTCCGGAAATCATGACTGACTTTGCGGTGTCAACTTACAACTAATTTTCGAACCGACAGTAATAAGAGTCCTAAACTGTTATTCTAGGAACATGGCCAAAAATGTTGATGGCCTTTTGTTTCAGAGCAACAAGCAGTCTTGAATTGATTTGCCGGGTGCGGTGGCCAATTTGAAATTGAGCTGGTAATTTATACCAATTGTCCTACATGCTCTACAAATGGCTGGTCGGCGATTACGATGTAGATATACATACATACACGGATAGATAGCGATAGTGATAGCAAATAGCGATCGTGTTGGCAATGGCAATGGAAATGGAGATGGCCTCGAGTAATTTGCAACTTCCAATTTGCCGTTGCTCCCTTTTGTCTATCTATGAAAATGCGACCGTATAAAGTACATACATACATACATACAGTAAATGAAGACGAGGAGGATCAAGATGAGAAGAAAGAGACAGGAATTTAATAGACCGAGGATCAAACCAGGCGGAGATGGAACTGTGAGAACTCCAGCTGGGAATTTTATTAGGAAATCCTCCGACTCATTTTCCTTGAAATAAATAGTGCAATTTAGCCGTCATTCTATGTATGTATATATACAGAATTACACAAGGACATTAAAAAGCATCACAAACCGTCATGTAATTGACAACCGAGTGCATGTTTAACCAACAACTGCATGAATTTTCCGCTCTACTTAATTTCCTTGCTGTTGGTCAGTACTCTGCTGAACGATTTGAATTTTTTTTTGTACTGAACAAAATATTTATTCAATTTGCAGATTCTCATCTAAATATTTCTTTTTTGCCCAGAAATTTTTCCCTGACACTTTTCTGCATTTTTGGCTGCTGATGGGCAAATCTTTGGAAGTTTTTCCAGAACAAGTAAAAGCTTGTGTACTGTGTACTTATATAAAGCGAAAGTCAAGGCTAAATTCGACGTCAAAGCTAAGCTAAAAGACAAAAGTTGTCACCAAAGGACGGACGGACTTTTGCTTTTTTCGCCCGTGCTTTTACAACTTTGTCTTAATATTGTTTCTTCTTTTCTTCTTTGGAGAAACAAACAAGCAAGCGGAGGGAAAAGGGAACAAAAAGTTGTGATGGTTAATGGTGGCACTTTGCTGGCTGGTTGGTATGTTGGTATGTTTTCTCCTGCCATCCCATCTCATCTCGTTTCATCACTAGCGAGAAAAAACGGGACGAAAAACGACGGGCAAAAAGGAAAAGTCAAAGCAAAAGTAAAAGGCAAAGCAAAGGCACGACGGACGGACGAGAGTCAGACAAAGTGTTATGGATACTTTTGTGTATTACTGCTGTTTGGGTTTACTGGCAATAAATGTAGGGAGAGATGTAATGTAATGTACAGTGCATACCTATACACTATACATTATACATACATTATATGGAGAAAAAGCAAAAAAGACCATTTTTAAAAGTGTTTCCTCCGCCATTTCCTTGTCATTTCTCTTCGCTTCATGGTCAATCAGGTTGAAGCTCCGCCGCTCCGCTCCATTCCATTCCTTTCTATGTATATACTCGGACCTTTTGAGCGAGCGACCAACCAACTGCCACTGTTGAGCTGCTTCTCCAGCACTTTGCTTCCTTCATTCCCAAAACATTGCACTGGAGAAGAAGAAACGGGAGTAGGAAAAAGGAAACCAAGATGAGGGGAACGGCATCAGCAGTCACTACTTGGCCTAATACATTTCCACCAATTACGGCCTACATTAAGGCTCTCTGATGCTGATGCTCAATGCTCAGCCCAATCCAGAGTTAGAAGTCCATCGGAGAAGAGATCGCAAATGGAAAATATGTAGCAAATGGTGAATGAACTCAGCTAGACCAGAAAACACAACGTAAAACTTGCCATCATTTTTAACCGTGGACTCTTTCTTTCTTTCTTGTTCTCTGCCTCTCTTTTTGCCACAGCTGACCACACACACATATACACACACCACACACCATAATACAAAGTAAAAGTATTAGTAAAAGCTACAATAAAAGTACAGTAATGGCTAAATATAAAGATGCGTCCTATACTTTTATACTCTACACATATTTGGACTTACAATACATGTTTGTATTCAGCTTGAGATGAGCTCAGTGTTCCGCCATTTTCACACCTCTCTCTTTTAAGAGCTTGAGTACCATTTCATTTCATACCATGCCATGCAATAATATACAGTATACTTGTACTTGTACTTGTATTATAAGTAGATATAAGTAGATACAGTTGGAGAAGAATAAGTAGCCAAGTACACTTCTTTCCCCACTCAAAAGTCCAGTTTACAGTCATTGGGAAGGCGATAAAGAGGCTTTTAAACAGGTGAAAAGGGCTCTTATTCTCTCTCTCTCTCTCTCTCTTTCTTTCATTTATTCTCTTCCTACTTTTGCTTTTCTCTAGCTTTCTTTCGTTCTTTCTTTCTTCCTCTCTACATTTTGAATTTCGCCTTTTTCAACTGCACACGGAAACAGCGAACACTTGACTGTATACTGTACACTGTACATGTATATTATGTAAGACGACGACTATTGCCACACGGACTGTGACAGTGAAAATTGTAGCAGCACAGCATGCCGACTGGAACTTTCGGTGGGGAATAAATACAATGCAATGTGCGATTCTCGAATCACATCTGCTGCGTACGTTTTAACACTTAACTACCTACATACGTAGCTTTTCTTCTATTATATATATACATACGTATTTATATTGTCGAGTTTACAATCTTTTTCATTTAACTCAACACATAACTAACTACATATAGGAACTTGTGCTCACTGCTCAGCGCCAAGGCACAGTTTCATGGGAAAGGAAAAGAATCGACCAGTTCATTTCATCTTGGCTCCGGTTCTGCTCGACAAGCGGAATAAAAGCAGTTAACACCTTTCTCTGTTAATCCAACATGTAGGTTGTAGGTATTTTTACGCCCCTCTTTTTTATGACCACTTTCTTTATTTTTTTGTCGCCATTTCATTCAAATTCAAATTCAACCCCTTTGTCACCTTTTAAAGGACAAATTGCAGTACAAATGTCGTCATGAATGGACCAAAACAAATTGCTGTAATTAAACGAGTAAAATGCACACACGTGTTAGATAAAATTTTGCAATTAAATAATATATTTGCAATATTATCCCAGCGTGTGAATTTTACGGTTCGTGGTAAAATTAAAAGATGAAGAATTGCAAAGGCGTGACAAATTTTGAGGATAAAAGAGGAGAGGAGTCAAAAAAGGAAAAAGAGCGACACATTTACACCGTCATTTATTTGTTCTTGAATGTGCTGTATTGTGCTTTGTTACAGCTTTTCAAATGACTGTAGATTGTAGATACAGCGATAAGCGGTGGAAAATGGTTTTGGTCGATCTGCTTGTTGTTTTTTCCACGGCAAAATAAATACGGGAATACAATGACAAATAACGAAGGGGAGACAAAAAGACAAAACAAAGTGGTGGCGGTCCTTTGGGAAATGGGACTGCCTTGTTTTCTTTACTTTTTTCCAGCTTTCCAGCGATTCGAATCCAAAGGAAAGGAAAGGAAAAAGAAATCGAATCGAGTTGAGTTGACTGTGGATTGGATTCGACTGACAAGTCAAGGCAACGCAAGGGCGAACGGCAAACGACGAACGGCAAGCGCCAGCGAAAATTGTCTGTTTTTACTACATAGTTGAGTCGCCGATTTTTTTCTCGGTTCGTCTATGCATGTACAATGTACAGTATTTAGCAAGCAAATGGATAGATCGCCATACTATAGCGTATATAATACGATACGAAGCGAGACGGTCCGAAAATAAAGAAATCGTATACGGATATGTTACAGTGTATAATACATAGAAACAACCGCGAAATGAAGGACAAGAACACGAAGAAGTGCGAGAAGATTTTTGTACTGATATATTTTTTGCAAACATTTCCATGTCTGAATATTTTTTCCCATAATAACTCTTTACTGCTTATGCAGCATGTATCTGCAAATTTTGTTTAAAAAAATAACGAAAAATCGATCAGCTACTATTATTAGTTTGTAATTCAGTTTTTTTGCAATGTGAAAACAGTAACAGTAAAAAACGCAACGCAACTCCATGATTTACTGAACTACCGTAAAAGTTTGATATGCAACTGGGGAAAAAAGTATCATAAGTTTAAAGCGAAATTTGAGGTTTTTTGTCCAAAAACGCCCGGGCCTTTAATTGAGCAAATACGGTATACATACTATTTATACTTGTTACATAATACATACATACAAAAGCACTTTTCTCTCAATTGCTCGAATTTCCAATGAATTCAAAGTCGAGACTGCTGCTGCTGCGGCTGTCTTGTCTGTATCTGCTCTGATTGCTTTTTTATATTCCAACAAAGAAACAAATAGGGAAAGAGGAGCGAATACAGATTTCTTTTTCTTTATTTTTTTTTGCTCCCTCTTTTGCAACTGCAGTTTTCTCCCGTTCCGCTTTCTTCCTTTCTTTTCTTTCCCATTCTTCCTTTTCTTCTCGCTTGCCACAGTTTTTGTGCTCCAGATTTTCGTTCCCTTCGTTCTTTCTTTTGTACATCCACAGATGCTTTGGTTTTTTGATTTTGTGTAGGTGTATTTTTCCTACTTTATACATTATACATACATACAATATACAGTAGATACGATTTGCTCAATTTTTATAGCAAAAACAACAAGTCAATATCTTGATCTTAGTCTACTATACATTTTGTACAACTGGAATAGACTTTTTACTCCATTATTATTTTTATTTTTCTATTATTTGCCCCACTGTATAAAATTGTCTCCATTGACTTTTTCTCTTTGAAGAATAAACTTGCTGCTTCTATTTTTATTTTTATTTTCATTTCCATTTTGAAAAAAAACCTTCACTTTCCTTTCTTTTCCCATTTCTATCACCATTATCATTACTATCATAATTTTATTCTGTAGACTGTATTAGAGTTGTGTCAGTCTATGCTCCCAACGGCTGCATCTATTTTTTATGAAGTTATGGGTTTCCCCTATAAATTTTCAAAATATAAAGTCATAATATACAGTCAATATGGATTGGATTACACATATTATCCCTTATAAAAATATCTTACCGAATTTCATGAAAGTTTGACAAGGTTGATCATTTTTGATGAGATGTTATAAGGTTGATCATTTTTGATGAGATTTGACAAGGTTGGTCATTATTGATGAGATTCGACAAGGTTGATCATTTTTGATGAGATTTGACAAGGCTAATCATTTTTGATGAGATTTGACAAGGTTGATCATTTTTGATGAGGTTTTCATGATATTTCATCACAATCTCATCGAAAGTTGATCAAAATTTGAGATTTTCGACCAAAATCGTGTCAAACTTTCATGAGATTTTTTTCTAAGGGATATTACATATTTGTATTGTATTTACAGTGCGCGGCGTGGGAGTTGAACCTTCTCTTTGTAAATAATGTAGTGTAACACTCAATGAATTGTGTACACTGTACACATACAACGTACATTGTATTGTATTTTGTATTGTGCTGCACTTTCCCTTTTCATTTTTCAAAGTGGTCAAAAATTGATAATGCGATTTGAGCCGATTTTCACGGGCTAAAATGGGTGAAAGGGAATAATTGGATAAATTTTGCCGCCAGACAGAAAGACAAAGGCAAAGAGAACGAGAGAAAAAGACAGAGACCGAGACAGAGACAGTCAGCTTGAGTATAGATAACAGCCAAGTTTTCGGCTGCAAACTGAACTAGACAATACAATATTACAATGGAGTAGAATGGACGATTAGTAATGATGATAAATCGAAGCCTACTATGTGCTATGTATGTATAATGTATAACTACATTATACATGAATGACTTGGAGAGAGGCTGAACAAATACAAATAATTTCCAGAGGCTTTCACCCGCCCCTTGCGGAAATCGGTCCATATGTGTATATACATTATACATACATCTGTGTGTGTCCATTAATTTACATTTGGCTATTTATAACTAATCGAATCCTCGAGTGAGTTTGCCTTCCACTTGGAACTGGCATATACATTTGAGTCGGGAAAATAATAGCATGCTAAATGTACCCCGTATGTGGAAAGTTAAATTTTGCTTGCATACATCGAGAAATTCGATATTGACAATGATAATGGATATGTACTCGAAAGAGTTTGCAGTTTGCGGATTTTGGACCGTTCAAAAAGTGTAAAAGAGAGAGAGACAGAGAGAAAGGGAGATAAAATGTGTGTGTCTTTGTGGATGATATGAAATTAGATTGGAATTAGACCACTTTCACTGAGTAATGAGGCCAACTGGAGACAAATTAAGCAGTGAAATGAAGCACAACCCCATGGAGAGGAAAACTCTCTTATTCTCTTCGATATAGTATGCATGTATGTGCATATTTATTTGTCTGCTGTCTGGGTTTGGGTCTGGGCTGCTTGAACATCTTCCGACCATGTGCGTCCAATTCCAATTAGATGCAGCCAACTAGCCAGCCAGACAGATAAATTTTCAAGCGGCGTCCTATTATGTGACCGTGACCATATCATCGTTCTATCATAAATTAATACGATTTACGATTGCATCCATGCATGTATGTATGTATGTAGTGTATTTCCATAGAAAAATCTGCAGCGACGCAAAAATGGGCCAATGGACAAGTCTATAGGTTATTGTTGTGATGTGTTTATTGTATTTTCATTATCGTAGCTCACTGGGCAGAGGTCCAAAATATTCTGCAAGCCATTTTTATGTAACACCCTGTAAAAATTCAATTAAGCGCCCGGGAAACTTTTGTAAAAAAATTTGATTTTTGGCGGGAGTTTATTGTAAAAACAATCTACCCTGTTTAACCCGTACCAAAATTATGTAAGCAAACTCGACTTAATTACAAACCTAAAAACTGGTCTGTTTTGGCCGGAAAACCACCCAAACTACGGGCCAAATTACCCAAATTAAATCAGGAATATTCGGAATTATTCATCAAAATACGGGAATTTGTAGGAAAATTCGGAGTTTTTCAAAAAGTATACTTTTAAGCAAAATTTGGTTTATTTTAGCCCAATTCGGGGCTAAAATAATATTTGTTTACTTTTCAACCAAAATCGGGCTTTTTTAGCCAACAACGGGCAAATAAAACAAGAAAATTGTGTGGGAAATTTTGGTGCGGGGATATTTTGCATAATTGATAAATAATGGGGGAAATTAATTAATCACTCTGTGATCAATGAAAATCTAACCTCTGTCTTGTTTTTAGTGTTAATCCAAGGAAAAGTTCTTAAGATCCATTCAATTGTAGTATCATCATAGTTTGTAGTTCGTAGATCGTTTGTATTTTACAAAACGAGAACTTTTCTCTGAGTCTAAATTACGTGTGTATTTACATAGATGTACTTATAAATAGATTTATGATACTTATCTTGCTGGAGAAACCTTGTAATAATCCAAGAGCTTAAGTCGGCGCATAAGTTAAATTTGGATTTAATTTTTGGCCATAACAAGTGAATGCACACGAAACCTGGATATTTACAATTTACACACATCAGCTGACAATGAATGAAAATTTTTGTTCATTCATATAAAGTCGAGTTTAGAGTTCGAAATTCAAGCTTAACTTTGCTCCAAACTTTGATTTCCAGCAAGAGATGTATTTTTGACAGTATCAGGAATCATTACACAATACAGTTGTAATGATAATGAACTTCCTAGGATTCATTCATTCGTTTTCATTTTCTCCTGTTCTCGGTTTACTGGCACATTTTCCACTTTAGTTGATGCAGTTTAATCTCACGTCTTGAATTGTTTTTGGTTATGTAACAGAGCAAAAGAGGAGCTTGTCGATTCTACCTGTATAAGGTATAGATAATATTGACGAAGAAAACGGGAAAAATCTGAGACTAATTTCAGAAGAACAAATTGCAATTTTACGATACAATACACGATACGATACGATACAATGCTCAACAATTACGGCGTGATGAGTTCTAAATTGAGGCCCGTGCATTTCGAACCGGAAACCTGGATGAACCTTTGTAATTCCTCATTTCCGGCTGTACCGTTCAATATATAAGCAGTTTGTTTCCAATTAATTAATTGATTTCCATTTGACTGCATCAACTGCTGAAGTGTGCGAGGGCAAACTTTGTTGTGACTTGTAGATATTTTACTCGGCAAAGTCAAGTGAAAACACTGTTGACTGTACAGTTAATTATATCAGATAATTAATGAAGGATCAGGAAAATTCTCCTTTTCCATTTCACTACACCTTCCACGTAATTTTATCAACTATTTAGTCGCTTCGATCTGCTTTTACTTTTACTATAGAAAAGTATTTTATTTATTATTTTTTGCAAGGATTTCTGATCGAGAATCAATTTTTTATCCCAGCATTTCTCAACAATGACTAATTATATTCCAATACTATTCTTCTGCTTGATAATTTCCCGTAATTTGCTGTGATAATTGTGTTTCCTATACATAGGAAACATCCAACATGATGAAAATCAGAAATAGAATACTCTATTCGTATTATGAAACATTTACCTTGGCATTTTCCTATGCATGTAGTGTTATAGAGGAATAGCAGGAGATAAATGGATAGAGAGAGAGAGAGTGAGACGAATTAAGTATGCATAAGTTAATTACAACTGATTTGAAGCTTTTCCCCGACAACGACAGTCAAAACGAAAATGACTATCACGATGATGATGATGATGATGATCACTACAGTATGCTAAAGTTGTTCATGTCAATGTTCAATGTTCACGTTGATGGTGATGACGGCACTTTGCCACTGTCAATTTCCAACGTGGAATTTTCAAGATTCTATTTTGCCGTCATTTTTCCCCGCCTCTGTCTCCACCTCCTCATGCTCTTCATCCTGTTTGTTGTTCAATCCAAAGTCTTCACTCCTGTGTACGGCCGTAATAAGTTGAAAATGATGAGGAGCAAAAGCAATTTGGTTTATACATGTACAGCGACAGCGTCAACTATGATTATGTCCTGATGACTTTAATAGTGATTACATTAGCTCTTCCGAACAACACATTACACTCTAGATTCTAGACACTAGGCTATTTAGTTAGTCTAGTTTTATGTTGTATAATATACATACTTACACAGCATAGTGACAAAACATAGTGAACGAGAAAGTCCTTGGTCATCATTATCATTTTATTATGAACTGTACGACAATATTGCGCACTCAGAAATATTACGCATATTACCTAATTTCTGGTCAGATTCGTTTTATATTTTTGTTTTTTAAACCACTTTTGCTCCATTACACCATTTTTAATCTGAAGTAAAGTATGGAGAAAGTGTCATAGAGTAAAAAAAAATTTAAAAAGGTTCTAGCCACAGTATTTAATTTTTACTCCTCAAACAGCAAAAATGCCATTTTTGACATCAATTTTGGTAAAACTTAACTTTTTACTCCTTATACAACAAAAAATGCCATTTTGACATTGATTTTGGTAAAAATTAACTCTTCAAAACCACGTTTTTTGATGAAAAAAGGCTCTGGGCTGGCCTGAATTTTAAAGTAGAGCAAAATCTTTGAAAATTTGTTCAGCCGTAAAAAATGTTCAAAAGCGCAGAGTTTTGAATTTTTTGTTCAGCACAATTTTTTTAGTATTTTAAATTCTGCTTAATAGTTTTCAAAAAATCAAAATAGATCTTTTACAATTTTTTTACATGTCTTACAAGGAGTAAAAACCATTTTTGCCAAAATTGTCCAAAATTTTACTCTATTTTTGGGTAAAACGGATAAAACCGTCCTATTTTTAGCTCCTGTTTCACACGAGTCAGCAACTGTTCATCTTCATTTCGTCCCTTTTTCTGTTATATAGTTTTAATGAGCGTCTCATCGTCAGTTCCACTTCAAGCTGAAGCTAAAATGATTCCCTCTTTTTTTCTCTCGCTGGTTTTTTCCTGTTAATAACTGTGCCCAGGATATTGAATATCAGCCTTAGCTCGCGTATCATATTGATGATGATAATAGATAATAATAATAATACGCGCCTTAGAGCGTCCTAATAATATCGTAGAAAAATAATAAAAGACGAAAAATTCCTACATGCTTTTCGGCTGTAGATGAAGTTAGGCTCACACACTTATGTATGTATAATGTACATGTATCTATATAAGAGCAATACTCTTTAATCTTAACATTAGTTGGCTGGGAAAAGGCCAAGAAATTGCGTATCTACAATATGTACACACGAAAGCATGGCATAGATAGAGAGCATGTTTCCATATGTATAGTATATGTTCCAAATAGAAGAAGAGTCAAAAGCGGAAAGCAACAGTAGATGAAGCATGATCATGAGTAGACTCGTGCATCAAAATAGCAACAAGACAACAAAAACAACAGCAGCACAATAAGATACTATACAGATACTATATTATATTATACATATTTATATCTTATATATGTACAAGAACATGCAAGTCAACCCACAGAAGCAGAATGGAGAGGACAGACACGTGCGTTGAAGATTATAGGAGGAGAAAGCAAAAGAGGACGAAGAGCATAAGAGACGAAGAAGATGGAGACAAAGACGAAGAGATACTCGAGGAAATTACACGGTACATTAAACCCGGAGGGTATACACAGCTAATTGATTCCTGAGTAGCAATTAAGTCAATTATACAATTCCTCTTTCGTCAAACTCAAACTCAAACTCCGCGTTCCGGGTTCAAGTCCGCCTCCAACATTCTTCTTATTCTACATATGTACATGCAAACAACTTTATAACAAAATAAAGCGGCCGTTCCTTGAATATTTACTTGAAGCCCAGCATGATAAAAGCGGAAATCCAGTGTCTCATCATACAATAATTACTTTAGCCACATTATGATATGTATGATATGATCCATTATCTGCCCTACTGACTTTCTTCTAAAATTTAATCTGGGCCTGTTTTTCCTTCAAAATCCAGTTTTAACCTGTGAAATCCCAGGAAACTTGATCATCCATCAGTTTTCAGAATCTCGGGGGAAATGCACAGCAAATTTTGCCATTATACATATTACCATGAGATGAAGCAGGGGCGAAGAAACTCGTAAACTGCACGTAAATTGCATTTGCGATTTATAGTTTTGCATTTGCAAACTTTGGTTGCTCCAATGTACAGTGTACAATTTTACGGTGTGTATTTGTGAAAAATGACAGGGCAAAAGAAATGAGGTGCAAACATGGAGAAAGTTACAGTACAACTTTTCCCAGGTTTATCCAAGTTTTCAAGGAGAGAGATCCTTGGGGGTCTGACTAGGGATAAATGTTGAGAAAAGGGTAAAAAAATTGATACTTGAAGGGCAAAACGAAAAAAATTGAAGAAAAAAAATCCACAAAGTGTATGGAGTGAATATATTTTATTGGCAAGTCTGAAATTTTGCAAGTTGGAGAGATGCACTCTGAGCTGTGGAATCCTGAAATTCTTCAAATTTTGAGTATGTAGCGAGTAGACGGGGTAATTTTATACGAGGATTTTACCTAAAAGGGGAAAAAGAGCGTCGATACATAAATACATTCATGTCGTTCGTGAGCGGATTCCGTATGAATTATGTATGAAATGAAACAGGACGAGAGAGAGAGGTAGAGAGATAGAGAAACAGAGAAAGAGTAGAAAGTACGGAGACGAGGCTATAAGTGGGTCAAATGGAAAATCAATGATGATTATCATCCGCAAACGCAAAGTTAATCACGGTACATTGTATAATATTTAGCTTATACAAGTAATACATATTATATAGACACAGTGTTCTCAGTCCACAGCCATTTCATTCGCCAACAGGTTTATCATCACGAGAACAACAAATACAAATACAAATGGTGGTAATTATATTAATCATATATTGCACGTGGGCTAGGCTGACGATAAGCCACAATCACGCTTCCCCCGCTTTACACGTGCGCTTCTTCTCTTGTTGAAGGAGAAATCAGAAAGAGCTTTCTAGTATTTATTATGTAATAAATTTACAAACTCAATTTTGTATGTTTTTTCCAATGTATTTATCCTGTAAACAATTTAGCAACTCCAATTTTTGAGCTTAAACCCTGAAAATTATGTACAATTTTGATGTTTAGTGATGATTCTCCATTGTATATAAAGAAAGAAAACTTTTTTGAGTTGTCGCGGCTCAACTTTTTGTTGTTGTTGTAAAATTGAAAAGATTGACAGCTGTCCCTGTTTTTTGCAAAAGTTTGTTGGTGCATTGAAAAGAAGGCAAAAAAAGGTCAAAGAAAAAGTGAAAAGGGTGGAGGATAAAGACGGCGACGACGACGACAGTGGCACTTTGACGCTCTTGAACGCATTCTTTTCAAAAATGTATTCACTATTCAAAATTCAAGGGGGCCAATTGGACTGAAGAGTCAAGAGTCCACTTGTGTCTCCTCTGGACTTGAAAATCAAAATACTGATATAAAAAGAAAAAAGAAAGGGAGTCAACAAGCCTCTGCCTCTTTTGTCCCATTC
Organism: Sminthurinus bimaculatus; assembly: GCA_034698285.1. Lineage (NCBI taxonomy): Eukaryota > Metazoa > Arthropoda > Collembola > Symphypleona > Katiannidae > Sminthurinus > Sminthurinus bimaculatus. The sequence continues at coordinate 2,596 of JAQIVE010003961.1, read as the reverse complement.
ACTTGAATCTTTCTTTCATCATTTTCTCCACAAAGCTTACGTATTTATATGTAAACTTGCGTACAAAATGAAGTTTTACTTTTTTTCTAATTTTTTGCGGTTTTAGTGGAAATGCCTGAATCAAAAATTAAAATAAAAAACGACAAAAATTAGACAATTTTTCTTGTTGTTCGTTACGGATTACGGATTACGTAAAAATGCTTTTAAAAACAGTTCAACGAGTAAAATTTCTGAGTAATAATTCAATACAGAAATGGTTACGGGAAAATGCGTGATTATATATGCAACTTGCAATTTAATGCAATCAAAAGCTAAACTATTCTCAAAATCATGACGTAACTTTACCACGAAATGTGCCCGTGCAAAAAATTGCTATTTTCATTTTAAATCATTAAATACCCTTCTATTGATATTGTTAGTTTTATAGCATTGTAGACATGGTGACCTAACCTTGTGCAAAAATATTATCCTTGTTCTTTTCCTTGGTCTTTTTAAACGCAGGAGTTTCAAGTAGAGTGAAAATCGTTGTAAAGTGTAAAGTTGGTTCGATGAAAATCTTGCCATCAAAATAAATTATCATAATGGGAAAACGGACTTGTCCACAACAATAATGATAAAATAATAACATTATTATTATTACTCTGCACCTTTTTGGGGCCTTTAATGTTGGCCGACGTCAACGCAAGCTTTACTATGTATTATGTATGTATGTATATATGACTCTGGCTGAAATTCCGCTTTGTTTACTTTTTATAGATGATATAAATCAAGTTAATGTGCCCACCACTGCTATTGCAAAATTACCATTAAAAGTTTTCCACAATGCACGAGCGCATTTATTTGAAAGACGACCAAGAAGAAGCTCATCTTCTGGTGCTTTAAGTTATTCGTGAAAAGTACAAAACTAGTGTGCATAAAATATGTAAAAGTTTAGCCTTTCCCTTTACATGCTCTTCCCCTCGTATTTTTATGAAAGGGAAAAAGCCGAGGAATGGATTTAATAGATTGCTCCGCTATCTGTACACATTTTCTCTGGGCTGGGCGGGATCGTGCATTGCAATTAAAAGAAAATAATATCGCTCATGCGGACAGACAAACCAAACTTAAAACAAAGTTAGAAGGAAGTAAAGTAAACTTAAAAAGTAAAACTAGATAGAGCTGGAGCTAGAAATAGAATCCCCATCGTCCATATGCATAAAAGATTATATAGGATGGAATATCATCATCATCATTCATTACAGTAACTCGAGAAAAGTGCACACTTCCTGGTGAAAATGTATGTGCGATGGACGTCAAGTTGGATTACACTTATTTGCACGAAATGTAAATGATTATCGTGGTAATAATTGTTGTAGGTTATGATAACAGTAGTATCAACACGTTTACATATTATATTGTACATTTTAAGCGAAGCTGCTTTCCCTTGCTCATTTCTCCCGTCCACTGCTGACCCCTCGTTTTATTTATTTTTCTCCCCGGTGAATTATTTGTTTTGTTCCGCTTTTATTACCCACGTCGTCCATCTTGTTCTCCAGCATTATGCACTATGGATGAAAAGGGAAATTACCCGACCCAAATTCATCCTTAATTTAAAAACGGCTAAATAATACAAAAATCTTGAGCAAGAGGCATAAAACATCGTCTCGTTGGCGATCTTCATCATTTCCTGTGAACTGTGTACTTTGTCGTACCCTGAAGAAATTGTTCTATCTGCTTTTTACGAAAATTTATAGTTCTGTTTTAACGGGATTTTGGTCAAGATTGAAAAACTTTGAGGAGATTTTCATCATTCATGGAAATTTTTCAAAATTTGTTAACAATATTTTTTGTGACCAAAATCACCGCCACAAGTGGTTCTAAATTAACGTTTTTGACCAAAATTGGGGATTTAGGGCGATCACGTGTTTTACATAAATTAACGTTTTTGACCGAAATTAATGTGTGGTCAATATTCCAAGACCAAGTATTGTGACCGAAGTTTGAGTAATTCGTGAAATTGACTTTTGTTGACCAAAGTTGTTACTTACCAACATCAATATTTTTGACCAAAGCTATTGCATTTTGACCCAATTAGTTGCATTGTCACTGTAACTGTTGTATTTTGACCAAAATGTTTTTTGTTTAAAAAGATTACATTTTTTGCGAAAATCCGCCCACATTTTCAGAAGATCAGGTTACACAACATTTTTTCAAACATATTTTTCAGGTTAACGCCAGAGGGGGGCATCACGTTGAATTTGTGCAAGTCAACCTGTTTCCACTTCCCTGAGGAAAAGGGAAGTGCTTTGTGCCTCCCAAAATGTTGCCAATTTGGTTTCGCATATCGCCAGGAAAATTCATCCAGTTATTGCAAGTTTACCCAAGGAGAGGACTGGGCAGACCCGGAAATTTATGTGGAACCACATTCTAATGTCCGGGACCACGGAAATTTTCCACAGCTAGCATTCGGTCTCCAAATTTCCATGACTGGTGCTGAATCAGCGAGATTAAATTGCTCCAGTAAACAGATGCGTAGACTATATAATCGAAGCAGGTGATAAATCATTCGTGCCATGTAGTGCAAAAAAGGCAACTCAAAGGTCAAGGGTCAAAGTTC
>JAQIVE010003960.1:0-15505 GCA_034698285.1 Sminthurinus bimaculatus | reverse complement strand
CCCCAGAAATGACGTCAGCAGTGAAAATCGCTCCAAAATTTGAACAAAAATGACTTTTTCTTTCAAAACTGCTAAATTTTTATAAATTATCGCTCACGTCATCATTGGGCAAACGCCTGCCTTCACCATTACTTTTGGTCATTAACTTCGTCAACAGCGCTCTTAACTCGGTTCCCCCCCCCCTCTGAAAAATTGTAAAACTTCCGAATATTTCGATTTTCAAAATATTAAAAAACAATGAGCCTTTGAATCTTGTTGTGTATAAAAGTACAAAAAAATCGATATTTTTATTACATAAGTAAATATCACTTAAGACTTAAAAATAAAACACAACTTGTTTTAATTTTTCAACACATTATGTATTATGTACCTATCAAACAAAAAAGGTTACTGTTGTTTGTCCTTTGTCTGTGTATTAGTATCGGTATCGGTATTCGTCGTTTCCTGGTCCTCGTTGCCCTTTCTAAATTTTTTAGGGACACTCCAACTCTTTCTGTTGGAATTGTGGACGTTTGGGGACTCCATATGACGATTGTAGTGAGATCTCTCATAAAATCCTATTCGTAAAGTAAGGAGACAAAAAAAAAGAATTACTTTTGAATTTGAATTAAAAAACTTGCTACACATCTGTAATCTGTACAAAAAAATACAAAAATTTGATTTTATGTAGATCATACTTTTTTGGCAGATGGGGCATTGGAATCTGGACTCTTTCTTGTGAACTATGGCAATGTGAGTATTTAATGAGGGTTGACTGCAATAACTCTGACCACACTCATGGCAAAGGTGGGCTCGATACCCGCTGTGCGTCTCCACATGAACCTTGAGTTCCTTTTTCTCTTTAAAAATTTTCTCGCCTAATCATCATCATATATAATAAATTCATGCATTTAGTTAAATTTACAAAAGTGTACATACAACATACAGTACAAAAATACAAAATATGAAATAAAATATCAAATAATAAATAATACTCACAGTCTTTAACGGGGCATGAAAACCCGTCTTTTGTGCCATGAACATGTTTTTGATGACTTTTCAGCAGAGCTCCGTAAGTAAAACCTTCAACAACAATAATTTTTATCATTCAATTTGAATTACTTGTATAAAAGTGTACTTACATATCGTTTCTTGGGACAACCGACAAAATTTTGTCCCGTCATACTATACATATGCGACTTGATTTTCATTTAATAAAAATAATTGAAAATTAATGATAAAGAATAAAAGGGCACATTTTTTGCTCACCACGACCGCATTGTTCGCAGATAAACCGACGATGGGTGGAATGGGTCAATTTATGCTGGGCAAGGGCAGTTTTTGACTGGAACACTTTGGCACACTCTTCACACATGAAGGTGGACGAGTCTACGTAGCAAAACATATACATAGATGAAAGAAATTTTAAAAAGTTATCAACTACTCCAAATTTATAATTTCCTCTAGTTTATACTAGTAATAAATAAATACTGCATAATTACATACAATAAATAAACTGTTTTAACAATGTATTATTTACCGATATGAGAATACTTGATATGTTTCACCACACTTTTTTGACCCTGGAAGACTTTCTGACACGTTTCACAGGTAAATGCCTGACAATCCAGCTGTTGAGAGTCAGCATTTGGATTCGGCACTTGTGTAAACTTCCATTTGCCCCCTACCATAAACTGACCTTGACCCAGGGCAACAGTACAATTCCAGGGCCTTTTTGTGCTCTCATTACTTGAAGTTGCTGATGCTGGTGAAATTTCCTCGTCATCACCATCACTGTTACTATTATTATAAAATTTATGTTTGGTGCTCAAATGATCTTGAACAGCAAGTTGGTTCTTCCGGACAACTTGACAGACACCACAGCGGAAGGCATTTAGCTCAGGATCCACTTGAAAAGGTAGATAGCCCCTGTACAGGAATTTACCCTCCCCCAGATGTTTTATCACCCGGGATTCTTCTACGCCCATGAAACTCTTGGGCTTCGGCACTGTTCTTGTTGTTGGAGTTCGAAGTAATTGCCACTGTTTTTCCTGTTGTTCTTGGCGTAATTTCTCAATTTGCTCGGGTGTGGGCTTAAAAATCGTGATGGGGACGTAAAATAATTGTTTCTTTTCATTATTTGTACTTTGATTTTGACTTTGACTTTGACAGGGATTACCATCAGAACTTTTTGCTGTATTACTTGTACCATCGTTGAAGTATCTATTGGTTACCAAAATTACATTCTTTAACCGCTGTTGAGGCAGCCCTGGTAAAATTGTAGAACTAGGGGAACTTATAGTCGTAGAAAAAGTAGTAGTAGTAGTATTAGATTTTTTTGGTGGTGATTTCGGTGCTTCAAAATTATCTATCGATTCTTCTTCTATTTTTACATCATCATCTTCTGCTTCTTCTTCTTCTTCTTCTGTTTTAACATTTTCTGTAAGTTCACTAGCAACTAAATTATCTGCTTTTTGTCCACTCTTTGTCTTTTTGCGTTTCTTCTGATGAGTAGACGAAGAAAATTCCTCATCTGATTCAAAATCCGAGTCGGAGGACTCGGATGAAATGGGATGATACACTGGAACTTTCTTTTTTGATTTTGAAGTTGAATCTTCATTATTATCTAAAAAAAATGCATAGTGCATCCAAATTGTAATATGTATATTTAAAATATGCTTTGTTAAATGTTTAGTTCAAAATCACATAATACTAAATAGAGTTTCAGTTGCATAAAATTAATGTTAAAAATTAGCATAATTTTGCCTTATTTACCATCTGAATAAGGAAGAGGCGAGTCAACAAATATCACGTCATCATCATCATCTTCATATTCTGGTTCAATTTCTTCTTGTCCAGTTTTTTCTTGTTGTAAACGGACGATGGGAGAGAAACCTAAATAGAAGGGGGAACAAGAAAAGATAGGTTAGATTAGAAAATTGTTGAAATTTTAGTAAAGTTTATATTGAAAAAAGTGTGTAAAGTAAATATTTAATAGCTAACAATTATTACGAATACATTTTTATTTAAAAAAGGAAACAGGCTTACGAGTACAGACTTTATTCCGTAATACCCGGATATTACTTTGAATGGGATCACGGTTAATATTATTATTGTTATTTGTAGTTTGATTCACATTTGTGGTGGAACTAGAAGAAGAGGTGAGAAGAACGATTGAAATGACTTTGGTGACGACTCTCTGCATCTTCTCTTGGAGTAGTCGAGCTTCCCTCTGGAGAAGCTTGAATTCCTCCAGAGTTGCTGCACATCCAGGACAAAAGTAGGTCGAGGAGGAGAAGGAGGGTGAGCTACTCCTACAGCTGGAGTAGGTTACCATGTCATGGTCCTCGGCATTGCCACTATCCTCCTCTTGTTTGATGTCAATCACAGATTCTTCTTCCTCCTCCTCGTCCTCATCTTCCGCCCACCAACTGGTTTGACCTTTAAAGTCATCAAAATTGCTGTCCAGGCAACGACGGAGAGTTGAGATGAGATTGTTGCTATTGTTTTTTGATGATGACGATGGAACTCTGACACTTTTTCCATTGTTGATGATCTCTGGATCTGGACTGTCGTCATTTGTTGAGGTAGTAGAAGTTTGATTGCAGACAACACAGCAATTTGTGACCGAATTCCAAGTCATCTTTTGTTAGTCTTCTCACTGTTTACTTGTGCAGCTTTCAAATTTCTTTAACTTCAATTATGTATTACTTTTCATTTAAAAATCACAGTCTGAAGTCAAGTTATTCCATCGGCAGGAAACAGGAATGAGAAGCGAGAAACGTGAGCTTTTGAACTGTAGTTTACTAATTAAGTTTATGGATTATGTAAATAAATGTACAGACAATAAAAATATAACAATGCGTACTACGAAGCATGATGCATGAACCGCTATGAAAGATTGAAGTCTTTTTTAATTTTTAATTACAATTTAAAACTTAAAACAGAAAAAAAATTATAAATTATTTTTCCAGATCTAAAATATTTGAATAAACTTTTTCCTGCGTAAAAGTAAGGATGTCGAGAGAAAGCAAAAACTACTAACTATACGGAGACGAAAAAATTTAAATAATCTAATCTGCATCAATGCATTCACAATTTTCATCGTCAATAACGATGAATCGGTCGTTTTTGAAGGTGGCCGCATGACGATACCGCCGCTGCGTTGCCCTTTCCATAATCTTGCGAGTTACGGTCTTGAGCTCTGTTTCGAAACCCGCGGCATGAGCCAGGTCAAAGTAGTAGTCCCATTGCAGTACTCCTACAAAATATATCAAAGTCTAAGTTTTTCCAAAAATATTCATTTTTTATAAACTATTTTGAAAAAAAAGTGTCTAACCGAGCTGATGAGTTTTTTTGGGGGTGAGTCCCATTTGTCGTCTCTTCTCCTCGTCCGCCAGTCGATGGTCGTGCATCTCTTGTATTGTGGGCAGATGCATTTTTCCTTCGAGAAATCGGATAAACCACCGAATCTGGTCAAACCAATGAGTAAATTCAAAGTAAAATTTTTTCAGAATTTTGAAAATAGGGTTAAAAAAGGTGAGTGAGAATGAGGACCTGGATATCGCAGAGATAGAAGGGGATGCAGTGAAAGGGAAGTCCGAGGAAAACAAGTCGAGTCTCGGGGTGCAGCATTTGCTTGTACAACGGCGTCACCCGCTGACCACATTCTTCGACCTTTATCCCGATTTCCGGGATCTCCAGAAATCCAAAGCTGTACTCGTATCCTAGACAACCAACATCAACTCAATACCGAAACCAGCCGAAATTTCAAAATGTGTACAAAGTATTAAATACTTAAGTAAGTATGAGGATGGAAAACCTGTGCACAGCACCAGGGAGTCGCAGTTGAGAAACTCCCGCCCATTTTCAAAAATGAAGCCCGTCCTACACGCGGATTTGATCGGCGGCACTTGCTCAATGTTTGAATGGAGGAAAGAGGCGAGTGGCGGATTTCTGAGACTCATAAACACCTGCATTATAAAATATACATTTTTTTCTAGAGTTTCTCCCGCTGTCTGTCATCCCGAAAATTGTTGTCCGAATTAAATTGTACCTGACTGGCAAAGGGAGCAATTTCCAGGGCGATGTCTATCCCGGACGGACCTGAACCCACAACCACAACTCGTTTGCCCGCAAACGAGTCGGGGTTTCGGTAGTCCTTGCTGTGGAGGATTTGACCCGTAAACTCCTCCAGGTTATCAAACGTGGGTCTGTAGGGCACGGAAAAGTGACTGGAAAATGAAAAAAAACCCAGATTTTAGGCCAAATTGATCAATTTTGTAGAATAGAATAAGTTTCCCTTTAGCTATTTACCCATTGCTAATGATGACATGTTCAAATTCCAAAGTCTCGGATTCATCACTCACAACGTGACTAACAGTTACCCGCCATTTGGTCGGAATTCTTTCCGTCGTATTCGCACTACCATCCGATTCTTCCTCGGTCTCGTAAATTGGCCGCACCTTTTCCACTTTGGAATTAAGCTAAACGTCAAAAAACAGATATTTCGTGGTACCATTTTGTTACCATTATGGTAAATTGAAAAAAATGGAACAAAATAGCGGACTTTATACTTGGATTTGGGGCCAGAGTTGGAAATGATCCGCGTAGTCAATTAAATACTGGAGAACCGTTTCATGCCTGGAATAAGAGGCCTCCGGCTTGTCGAAGGGAAAGTCCATGAAGCTCATTATTTCTTTCGGGATGTTTATTCTGGGCAAAAAGAAAAGGCGGGAAAAATTCAAAGCAAGTCTATGTTGATGTAAAACAGAATTCGACCTGCTTATCTCCGCGAAAAATCGGTCAATTTTTCGGCCAACCAACCACCCAAACTTGGACCTTATCGCCAAAATTCGGCCGAGTCACCCCATTACATAGTTGGCTGAATGTATTCGGTCGATGCCGGCGTTTTTTCGCAAAAAAACCGGCCGAAATCCGAGGCGATAAATCCTGACCGAACGCGCCGGGAAATTTTTGCACGAGTATTCGCGCGAAGTGTCTATTCGATTTTTCAAGAAATTTCAAAGACCAAAGACAAGACAAAAGATGGGCGTTTTAATGTCGTTGTCGATCGTACCGGAGGTCTCTGTACATGGCGGAATGAACGTTTTCTCCAGTTTCCTCGGTGTAGCGCCAAATCCCACCAATTTGAGCTGTCTGTTCAAAAACCTGGACGGAGAATTTGGTGGAACTTGATTTGAAACGATGAAGCGCGACCAAACCCGCCGCTCCCGCTATTTGTACAGGCACAGATAAACAACCTTAACTTTACAACTTTACACACTTGTGTAACTTTTATCATTGCGCCAAAATATATCTGCATTATGTATGAAGTAAAGAAATAGTACAGCTTTTCCTATTTTCTATTAGTTTTTACCTCCGATTATACAAATTCGTTTGGGCACTTGCTCCGACATTTTTAACCGGTTTTTCAGTTGAGTTGATTGGAAATTAAATTTTTAAACTTTACCGTTTATGCAAAATAATTTTATGAAATAAAATGTTGACTTGAGGTACAGGAGTAACTGCAACTCGTAAGAGAAAAAAGTTAAAGCACGAATATACACGGTATAAAATATAAAAAATAAGTAATGATTGCATGTCGTAGAATTTAAAATATACTATATTTTGCCTTATCTACAAAGTTCGTACTCTGTACTATGTACCCATTGCCATACTTATGTTTATAGTTTATGAGTACACACTATGTATAATACATAATATGTAGTATGTACAATGCACACGTCAAGCCGTCAAGCTTGCTGTCCATTGATTATGAGAGGAAAGGTCAACGAATAGAATATATTTAATCTGTATTTATCTTTTTTACATAGCTAGTGTTCCACGGCCTTCAATCCCATTTATTTATTATTTACTTGAGCTTTAAATTGATTTTTCCTTCATCTCAGCACTCAGCAAATAATACTCCGCAATGTGGAATTGCTATTTATTATTGAACTTTTCGTTGAAAACAATTCATCCTAAGGAAGTTACAAGCACAAATAACACTTTCCTGATTTAAATCTATCGGCTAAATGTTCCTCTAATAATAAGAATATAAAATATAAAAACATTAACCCCACATCCTTTTAAATATAATGCATACTGTTTCAAGTTTAATGATGTAAATATGTATATTGCATGTTTTTTAAATGCATAAAGAAGTTGTTGTTGTTACTTTTGGCACCGTCAACAGTCGAAGAAAGAAAATCTAAAGCCAATCTGCTACAAATTGTATAGGAACTTGTTCCTAGCTTATTGTCAGTTCGGAACCTTTAATTAAGCTAATATTGACACTTGACATAATTAGTAAGTACAAACGAATAATTCTCCTCTATTTGAGTTGCGTGAGGAGAAAAGTGAACAAGTCCATGAATAAACGAGGATGTACTTAAGAATATAAGGGCCTACTGTATAAATATTGCATGCATTTTTACAATTAACACACGACATACCTACTTATACTTACATAGTATAAAAATAAAGATGACTTTGTATAAATAAATTTTAAATTCACAAATTACACAAATGGTGGCGATTGGGATTCGTCGTACATATTATTGGGATTGCCGACAGCTGAATGTTCCTCTTCTTTATGCTTCAGCATCTGAAAATAGTTCAAAAACAGTAAATATTAGGTATTATGCACACATATTATAGTACCATACATAGTAATTGTATTTTATATTATTTTGCAATTTAAAAACCTGATTGGCAAAAACAATAAAAAAGCTGACCTTGCATCTCTTATAAAAGCCCAGGTTGCAAACATCGCAGTAGTGGTGGTAATTTTTGTTGTGCAGATCCACGTGAACCCCCAAATTTTGCTTGGTGGCAAAAGTCTTTTGGCAGATTGGACAGGGAAATCTCTCGGTGGGTTTTGGAGCGGGTGACTTGTACACCTTCTCTCTGGGCACCCCGCATTTTTGCAAGTGGTTGTGGAGCCTCAGAGAGGAAGTCAAGGACTTGCCACACTTTTCACAGGTCACCGTCCGGAAGCCATCGCCCCCTCCGAATCTCTTCCACACCTTCCGGTTGCTGCTCACGTTGTGAATTTTGAGCAAATGGATCCGAAGCCCAGATTTTTCCTTGTAGGGCCTCCCACAAATTTCACACACGAACCGTTTTAGGGTGGAGTGGGAGGCTTGATGAATGTCCAGCAGGGTCCTCGAACTTGTGGAATATGCACACAACTCACACACCATTGAATCTTTTCCTGATAAATAAACAAAAATAAGTATTTCGATAAATATGATGTACCTACATTAACAATATTTGTCATTTGTCCGCAGCATCCAAAAAACATTTAGAAAAGCAAGTACACATAATTTGATTACTTTCGTGTGATATTTTAATGTGGGTCGTCATGGTTCTCTTTTGTGGTCGGATGGCTGGACAAGTTCCACATTGAAATCCACCTGAGCAAAAAATTCCATAAAATATTAATTATGTTACACCATACACACAAAGTAGTACCGTAAAATTAGTAATTTTTAATTTCAACGGATCATCATTAAAAATTTCTTTTTACCTTCAATTTGAGAATATGGCCACTTCCCCCAGAGGAAATTCCCTGGACTGGTCTCGATGCTCCGGACAACGGCCGGGGGTGGCTCGACTACTTCATTCCCATCCTCATTGCTATTGTTGCCCCCGTCACCACTCTTTTGAGGAACTACCTTGGCTTTTTCCTCCCGCTTTTTTGATGAACTAGTTACTAAAAATAAAAACAAATAAAAATTAATCAAGAATTATAAAGCACAATTTGTCATGGTTGTATTGTAGTACTTACATAATTTTAATTGTTTAGTATTTGTTTTACCTTTTCTTTTTAATTTCATATGTTTGGACTTGATATGAGCTGCCATATTCTGAGCAATCAGACTTCCTCTCACACTCGACCCCCTCTTGTAAAATGGGCAAGAATAGGAACAAGTATCACAGACGAATCGGTCATGGTCGGGGTCAACATGGAAGATCCAGTTACCCGCATACAAAAACTCATTATCTCCACATTTCATGATTATTCGCTGGAATCTTGATGGAAAATCTACGGGCAAGCTGCTCTCTTTCTCTGGATCTGTTGTAATTGTGGTAGTGGTAGTAGAATTTTCTTGTAAATTAATCTCTTCTTCTTCTTCGTCTCCTTCTTTTTCTACATAATTTTGGTTGGCCTTGACAACGGGAAGAATTGAATCGTCGTCAATGTGGATCTCGTCCATGTGAATCCGAACCAGAGGAATACTTTCAATGACTTGAGGACAGTGACCACATTTAAATCCATCATCCACTCTTACAAAGGAAAATCTGTCGTCATACAAAAATGTTCTGTGGCCAACACTTATCACCGGATTTTTCACTTCCTTTTTCTGATATCTCCGCCCCGTTCCTTGAAATTTAGTAAAAAGTAAAAAAAAAAACAAAAGCATGAGATTTCTTCATAAAAAGTTAAAAAAATTAAGTATGCATTATGGAACTATTTTTAACAAAATAATTAAAAAAAGATATTTAAATTACTCGGCCGTTTTTGCAAAGTCTCACTCTCTTCATTATCTAATTTTCTTTTTGTTCTTATTCGTTTTAAAATACTTTTACTGCGATGACTAGACTTAATTTTGCGCTTCTTTTTTATTTTCCCAGCCCCCTTTTTCCGCCGTGGTGGAGATTCCTCACTTTCACTGAAATTCATGTCATTGTCACTTATGGTATTATTATTTAACTTTTGTTGTTGGTGCTCATGTATGGAAGGGTCCGTCAACATGGTCAATAAATCTTCGTTCTCATAATTGTCCTCACTTTCAATTTGATAATCGGCGTCATTATCATCGTCATCATTATTATTGTTGTTATCTGAGCTGTCATTATCAAAGTTGTGAGTAAAAGGAGATGGAGGTTGAAAATCCAGGTCCTGCTCTTGGTTTGTAGCATCTAAAGAATTTTCTGAATTTACTTCCGGTTTTTCAATTTTAACAATGACAGTTTCTCTTCCATTTGACGTTGTCGTCTCGTCCAATGGTGACAAGGCTCGGGATGCAGAGCTGAGGTAGTCAACGACGGAAACTCGAGGATTCAAACCTAAAATACATATTAAAAATTAGAATTAAAAATTAAATGAAAGGAATATTTAATTATGTCATTTATCATGTATCATGTGTATTACATGAGATATTATATGATAATTCATAATTTACATTGTAAAATCCTTCTTCTGTATGTTCTCGCTTTAGCCTCTTTTGAATTGATATTATCAGATCTTTGAGTTTCTTGTCCATTCTCTGTCTGGACGATTGTTGTTGAAATTTTGGCCACGGTTTTTTGAATGTCCTGTTCAATGGATTCAAGTTTCTCCTGTAAATTGTAGAGCTGGACCACGACTTTCTGGCAGTTGGGACAAAACGGAAGTGGAAGAATCCCATCAACGTCACAAAAGCACTTGAAATTTTGAGATTCTTCTTGATAATCATTTCGATTTTTGTAGTAGGTTTTAGATTGACTCCCATTACTATTGTTGTAAGTTGTTGAGGATGGACGAAAGAAGAGATATTTGTGGAATGTCCTCAGAATCCGTCCATGGCCAAAATCATCCTTCGTCTTCTTCTTCTTGTCCTTCTTTTTCTTGAGACTTGGTGTCAAAGACAAATCATCATCATCATCATTATTAGCCGATTTGCTGTCAAACTCGGAATTGCACACAACACACAGCGAAAAATCAGACAAACTCATCTTTTGTCCACCAACTCAAGTTCTAACTATTTAATACTTGACCTAAATTACTTAATGCAGTAAATAAATACATGGCTTTAAATTCTTGTATCTTGTGAAAAAAAATACCAAACACAGTCAACAATAAAAATTAAATAATGTAAAATAATGCTATTTTAATTTTTGCAAGAAAATGTTAAACTTGACAGTGTTGTGAAGAAGCGATAATCGTCGATTCTAGAATCGACACTCAGGTGTATTTACTACTTATTTGTATATCAAATTAACATTATAATTGAGGATTTGGCAAATCATAAATCATCTTTAACTCTTATGAGCTAATTTACCGTTAAATTTTAAAATTAAAAGGTGAGCAATTTTTTGCATTTTTATGATTTGGAGATTTGGATGTAAAATTTCTCAGCACTGTTCATGGTTTTAAATTTTGTGTTGGAATTTCCAAGGAGGACTATGATATGATGTAATACATAATGTTATGAACATCATAATTAATATTATATTAGGTACATACTTAATGTATTATGTATCTACTATAATAAGAATGCTTTTTACATTATTTACTTAAGTATGTACATACAATGGACAGTTTGAGAAATCCTTACAATGAGCGAAAATGCATTCAAACTTTGCTCACCCAGCAAAAAATTAAAAATTCTTATTAATTTTAATTTAATTTAAACTTAATTCTTAGAATAATTAACATTGTTGAGAACACAAGCAATTTTTGAATCAATCAACTTAAAACTGAGCACATCAACAATCAAGAGGATAAAAATCTACAGCCCACAACAATAAGCAAAGATGTGTTTCCTATGATCAAAAATCAAAGCTCAATTTCCTGTTTCCTGATTCCTGACAAAAAGTAAGAGGACAAGATACAAGATCTCGATAACGGAAACGGAGGACAAGTCCGTTTAAAATTATCTTGGGTTTTAGAGTTGTTCCTCTATTTCCTGTTGTCACCATTCCCTACTCGAGCCTCTCATATCAAATAAAAATGACGACGACATTGTCAATGTGGGATTTGGTGTGTATTGTCTGCAATCAAAGCTTTGAACTGGACGAGGAGGAGGAAGACGAGTCATCACAAGTTGGCGGAAGGGGAGGAGACGGTGACGAGTCTGACAAAGAAGAGAACAGGAAAGTTTTTGAAACCTTTTGTAGCCTGTTAAACCTCAAACCACGGATACAAGGGCCACTTAATTCAAGCTCAAAGTGTCCATTCGTGTTGCCTTTTTGTGCGAAATGTCGAGTGACAGTTCGCTCACTCTCAATTCTCCAGGAGCAGCTGGATTGTATTAAAAAGGAGATCCAAAGGACACTTTCCACCATCACCACAACAATTACGGAGACACAACAAGAGGATGAGGAGAAGGAGTCAGAGGAGGAGGGAGAGAATAAGGAAGAACTTCAACTCCAGGAGTCCAGCGATCACATCCAAGTTGATGGCAATGAAGGGAAGTTAAGATACAAGTCGGAATCAATTTTGGACCAACTGGAGGATGAGAGTGAGGAAAAAGTATTTCAAGACGGGGAGAGTCCCATGAGTTTTCTATCAAAGTCTGAGATTAAAAATATCAGGAAAAATATTTGCTCGCGTAAGTATCAAATAATATTTATTATATTTTTACTTTTCATATTTTTTTAACATTCAACTTTCTAACTAGCCATAAAATAAAAATTCAATGAGTAAATGTACATAATATTTAACTTTTTAAAATCAGGCTTCTCAAGTCCAGCCACCAAAACGAGTTCAACCCCACAAAAGCCTACAGTACAGAGTCCTCCTAAATCTGGAGAAGAATTGAATTATATGATGGGTATTGATGATAATGACAATGACAATGATGGTGATAATGATGCTGCTCCTTGCTCACAAGCCTCCAGCTCCGGTTCCAACGAGGTGACCCAGACTGATGACCCTGAGGAATCAAAATCCGGAGAACATTCTCAAATTACCTACGTTTTGGCAGAGGAAAATATGGATGACAATTTTAGTTGGGAGTTGGACCCTCTTGAGGAAGAAGAAGGAGCAGGAGGAGGGGAGCAGAGTATCCAGGAAAAAGACGAAGAAGAAGTAGAAAATGAGAATGCAAGTAAAAGTACTACCGCCACTTCTTCTTCTACTACTACTACTACAAATACTACGACTGCTACAGAAAAACCAAAAAGGGGAAAGCGAAAAAGTAAGTATATTTTGATTACTTTTTTACAACTTAAACCCTTAAAAATACGACATCAATTAATTTGGTAAATAATTTTTTTTTTTGTGTTTTTGTCTCATTTAGGATTGAATAAAGATGAAACTGGTGCTAAGAAAGAAAAGATTCCTAAACCTAAAACCTTTGAGTGCGAATATTGTCCAGAGTCTTCCTTCGTCAATGCGTCCATGTTGGGGAGACATAAAAAAGAGAAACACGCTGGTAAAATAAAACAGATAATAATATATCAGATATCAGATATTATATTGCACACATACTTATTATATGAGATCGTCAAAAGTAATTTTTTCAAAATATTATAGTAATTTTTTTAAAACGATGATTTTTGAAATGTCACTTTACAGATAAATTGCCAATAGTTGTCTGTCCACTCTGTCAAAAGTCGTACAGCAACGACAGGATTTTGCAGAGTCATTTAAGACTTCACGGGAAGGAGCGTAATGTGGTCTGTCCTTATCCAAATTGTGGTCTTCGCTTCCATTTTCAGTCTGGTCTCAAGTTTCACCTCCGTTTTCATTCCGGGCAGAAGCGCTTCAAATGTCAAACCTGTGAAAAGAAATTTGCCATCAAAGGAGACCTCAAGGTATTATTTTTTATTTTTTAAATTATTTATTAACTTCATAAAAAATTAATAACGATGGGTTTAAATTTAACCTGTAATTTTCTTTTCCAGGAGCACCAGTTGAGTCATGTGGTGAAGGATCCGAAACCCTGGAAATGTCATCATTGTCCGTCCGAGTTTTCCTGGAAAAAAGGGATGATAGAGCACATTGGCCGTTATCATCCCGAGGACGGAAATGTCCAAAAGTTCAAGTGTACTTTTGAAGGATGTGGCCGGGAATTCATGACCAAGACCAACTGGAAGAAGCACGAGGCCGCAATTCATTCCCCGGGTCCCAAAAAAGGTCAGCGGGCCCCCAAAGCCAAAGACAAAGACAAAGATAACGTCAAGGCCAAGGCCAAGGTCAAAACTAATCGTAAATCTACGAGCTCTAGTGAAATTGTAAAGGAGGAAGTCACAGAATCCCTTCAAGACATTTCTCAACTTAATGACAGTCCTCAAGATCTAACTACAAGTAATAATAAAACAAATAAAACAAAGGCAAGTGATAATCAAGACGAACCGCAGCAAAAGATAACTAAAATTAATAATAATAATACTAATGCGCCAAGTAAGAATGCAGAGAGTGAAACGGTTGTGCAAGTTGAAGAAGAAAAAGACAAAGAAGAAAAAAGTGCTCCAAGTCAACCAGAACAGCAAGAATAATAATAATATATTCAATTTTTATCCTTCAACTTCAAAATGATGATTGATTGCCATTTTTCCTAATTAGGTAGTCCATGTTTTATTTTTTTTTTGTTCTTTTGGTTAGGAATTACAAGAAGTAATTATGTCTTATATTTTTTAATTATGTGCATGCCCAATATTATCAATTATTTTTTTATTTTTCACTTACTTACTTGCTTATCAAATTCTACTACGGACATTGTGTCATGAACTTGATTGCCTTTTAGTTTAATTGCCAAAGTTGCTTAATGTTATACATTATACATATTATTATAAAGCAACATTGAAGAGAGTTATTCAACTTCCTTTGTATTTTTTTTACTTTAATCTTTAATCAATTTTAAACTGAATGTCAAACTATAGTTAAACTATGTATTTAAATAATTTATACTTATCTCGTGAAAAAAGTGCATTTTTGCTGCTGCTCATTGTCAGTTCTTCACTTCTCAGCTGATTGTGAGCTTCTCGACCACAATAATAATAATGATACATAATATGTAATGAAATTACATAATAATTTTGTCATTATCTCGTACCATTAGTTTGTATTTTTCTTTCCTGTTCTTAACGTGTGTAAGTAAGTAAAAATTCAATATTTAAGACTTAAGTGTGTGTGTGTATACTAAATAAGTAAATGGTGAGGGAGTGTTTATTTATATTTTATATTTCGAGTATTAAGTATTATGTACCTAACTTGGATTTATATAAGTATATATAGAAGATGAAGATGGATGCAAAAAGAAGAAAGAGAGAAGCGTGCAGTTGTGATAATCTTTGACCGGATGACTCCATCCTGATAAAAAATTGTCCTATATCAAAATGAGTGAATGATTCTACGCAACTTTGATATATAATAATATACATATTAGTGTTGTCAAACATTTTTTATTCCCCTTCGTTTTTTCCTCTTGGATTTATTTATGTATGTGTCATGTCCTTCATCATCTACTAAAAAATAAGTGTGAGGACATTTATTTAGAGAGACAGTTACGAAATCTCAACTTGCTCAGTTCGTAGTTCGTAATTTTACATTTACCACACAGCCGATGACACAGTTTTTTATTTAATTGCGAAATTGTTCTTTACTCTTCAATCTTCAACATTGTGCTAATTTGTGACTTGTGAATGGACTGAATTTAAGGAGAAAAGACCAATTCAACTTTTATCTTGTAAGTAATTCTCAAAATTTTATGAATTTAATTGTAATTTGAGGATTTAATTAAATAAGTAATTATTATTTTATTGTATGTTTTAATCCGTTGGTTTTTTGACAGGAGAATCGGGAGGATGG
>JAQIVE010003959.1:0-15506 GCA_034698285.1 Sminthurinus bimaculatus | reverse complement strand
GGAACGACAAATAATACAAGAGTTTGACGAGTTGAGAGAACTTAAGAATCGAATCGAATTTATGTGAAAAAACTCAACCTTCAATGAGAGTCCATTTCTTAGTGTCAACCGCCTTCCCATTGAATTCGTCTTGCCAGTCCAACCTCCAAGTACCGGCAGCCCGGGAAACTTCAATTCGGATTAATAAAAAGATGACCTGAGTCAGCATTGAAATTGATACGGCTAGTTTTGTAAAACTTGTCATTTTTCGTACTCTTAACTTTTCAACCTTTCAGTCTCTTGCAAAATGTTACCGTTTTAGCTGTGCTGAACAATCAAGCATCCTCAATCCATCAGGGATACGCTATGTGTTATGTTTTTTCAAAATAGTCGCATGATATTCTAGGAGTACCTACGTAAAAAAGCTATGATCCTCATGATTTGACGACGAGTTTGTATTGTAAAGTTGTCAGCGCATGATTTATCTTTAAATTCGAACCAGCAATGATGAGCTACTAAACACAGCAGTATTTATTATCTACGAACCATGACATAATGTATAGGCATTATATTTGTAATGCACACTTGTACAAATACAGCAAGAAATGTAGCATTAATTTAATTAATACATTTTAGCCTTTAAATCTATATCCAAGTAACTAATAATTGTTTTTCGACTACTTCCACGTTGGAATCGTTACCAAGGCGCTGACTGTATTGCACAGTACATCATTTAAAAAGTCAATAGCTTTCCCGTTTTTAATGTAAAAGAAGCTGCCCACTTCCACACGAAGAGCTCTATGACTCCTGACTTTGGACAGGAGCAACTTGCCTTCACAAGTCTGGGGAATTAAGGGGAGTTGGTGTCGTAACCTGGTCAGAAATTTGCTCGAGCCCTTAAAATACTTTTCACACCATTGATAAATGACAAACATCATGCAGGTGACGCAGGCTGACCCCACAATCATCAAAGTTGACCCAATAAAGTCTCCGTACTGCTGGTGAATTACGGCATAGTTACAGAGAACAGCACCGATCATTACAAGAGTCGGGACGGTCGTTATTAATAGCGGGTTGTAAAATTCAAGCGCCGACTGGGTCAACAAGATCAGTTGCTGATAAAGTAGTTCCAGTTTCTCATCCTGTCCTTGAATTTTTGTGCTTTTTAAAAAGAAAACATTAAAGTGTAAGATTAAAAAATACATTTTGGTCTTTTTATGCTTATGAGAATTAAAAATGGACGAGGAAAAAACCAAAATCGTACCTCCAGATTTCAATTATACAAGACAATAAGCGGCAGGGCAGGTAGTAGCAAACGGCTAAGCCCGAGACGTTGGCAAAGTAAAAGAGGATGCAGAACAAATGCCACGCCACATCTAAGGTCATGTAGCCCAGGTAAACGGGGGATTGGGGGCAGGGGTCATTTGTTTCACACCATAGGGAATGCATGTAAAAAATTGAGGTGGGGTACCTCTGCCGGTACTCCACAAAAGCTGCTGAGACCACAACAAAAGTGGGGACGGTAAACATGAACAAGCACTGGAAATACTTTTTCGTCCGAGGAAATTGATCCAAAACTGGGCGTCCGTTACAAAATTCATCTGCGTCATCAGATTCACAAAAATTAAATTTTTTCATTTTTCATTCAATATCAACAGCAACAAGAACTGGAAGTATTTCAATTTTTTACCTTATCCTGATATTTATTTGTTTAAATTAAAAGACATGATTTGAAAACCAATGAAAAAATTACACAAACTTATATAAATTGGAAATTTTCTTTTGCATGATTGTTTTTAATTTGATTTCAAAATTACAATTTGATTGCTAATGCTAAATTATTTACCCTCTGTTTGCATTTGAATGCCAGTCTAAATTTTACTTTGTCCATCAACATTTAAATAAATAAAGGAGGAAGTTATTGCCAATTGAGCCGTTGAGAAGAACTATTACGTCCGATACCATGTGTTGCTATTGAAACTCCATGGATCGAGTGTAATTGTTTTTCTCAACGGCTCAATTACTTTGATGGAACTAACTAAAAAAACTAAAAAAATCAATCAATAGAAAAACTGTAAATATAGGGGAGAGGTATCCAAATCTGACCCCCAAATTCTTTCCACTGTATCTCGATTTGTAGCTAACGGAATAAGATTGTGATTGTACCTAATAAAACTTTGGTTCAATATCTACTGGGATCTGAATCAGTTTTTGTTAATTTCCCAGTATTTATAACCACAGTTTACGTTTTAAAAAAGGCTTCGATTTTCGGCCTGTTTCCAAAACTGACCCCACCTGTACACAAAAGTGACCCCCTATTTAAAAGCATGCACGTACATACAGTAAACAGATGACTCCAAAACTGACCCCACTACAAAGCGTAATTTGCTTTACGACTAGTTATGGCCAGCTTAAAGATAATTAACAGGAGCTTTAGACATTGAAACTTTGTTTTTAATGCTTTGGTGGCGTCCTGCAGTCGATCCAAGTCCTATTTTATCCGTTTTTCAATTGTACAATGTCAAAAATACTGAATATTTGAGGGGTCACTTTTGGATACATAAAGGGGTCACTTTTGCATACACCGTAGGAAATCTGATCGCGACAGATTAATTCAGCTCAGTTACCTAATGTTATGAAGAATTGAGGATATTTTTTAACTTTTTACCACAAGTAGTAAGTGTAGAAACAGAAAATATCATGAAAGTCCAATTTCAATTAGAAAGGAACTCAGGAATTTAGTTAGCGCAACTGCTCTCAAACTCTTATAATCTTATTTCTTGACCCTTTTTGGGTAGCTTAACTTTAGACGAGAATAAAATCTGACTAGGTGATCCTACGAAGTCCTTTTCGGATTTAATCTGATCGCTCTGACTTCTTCTTTATGTATTGGTATAATATGTGTGAGAAAATTAAGTATTTAGCTTATAAATCCCGAAAAACAAAGGGGGGTCATTTTTGGAGTGGGGTCAGATTTGGATACGTCTCCCCTATGATTCATTTGTATGCATACAGCTGCGTAGCAGTCAAGTCAAACAGTAGCTCTTGGAATGGCCCCAATATATTGTAAATGAACTAACTTATATTCATCCTCATAAAAATTTTAATTGGGTCAAAACTCTTGCGGACTGATTACAAAATTTAATTAGAGATAGAATCGGAAATGTGATTGAAAATACCGGTCTAGGTATTTGGATGAGAATGAAACCTAACTTGCGTCAGAATCGAAAATGAGGTAATTTACGGGCGGACAATAAATACTCATTAATATTAAAGTCGCACCACATGTAGTGGCATTTTTATCCAAAGTGGTTTCGTCCAAAATGGTTTCATATCAGCAAACCAAGGTATCAATTGGCATTTCAGAATACAAATTTTGGCTCTTTTGGCACGAATTCTTTTCCAGAATTTAATACGACTCGCCGTCAGTTTGGTTCTCTTTCCAGTCGAAATTGTTCATGGCAAAATATTTTAAGGGCTGACGCCAACGTATCTACTTACGTATGTATTTAGGTAGGTCCTAATGAAAAAGTTTATATTTCATCGTCAACCCAGAACTTCGCACAAACCAAGGCTGGCCGACACGGCGTAGTTTCCCTTTGACCTCCAAACATTTACCAACAAAATAAATTGGAATTTCTTTCTTTATATTGTAGACCTGTAAGCTGTAAACATCAACTCGAAAAATGCTCAACTTGACGTTGGAGGACCTAAAATGGAACTTTTGGGTGATCCACATCCTCTCACGGATCAACGTCCTGCCCGTGACCATTGACCTCAAGTCAGGGTTGATAAAGCGGCAAGTTGTCCGGTGGCGACTTTGGATCTTTCGACTGTGGCTCCTGTGTGCATTCCTCCATTCGTCGAATTTGACCGGCGGCATAATCCACAATGCCTTTTCTGATGAGCAGGTCGAAGGATCAAGGCAATTAACGTTGTTGGAAGAGGGGCCATTTATGGTGGATGGCATCGTTTTCTTTCACATCATAGTCTACATGGCTTGGAACAGCTTTGTCCGATTTCCGGGTCTCGGTGTCACCTTGTGGAATGCCGCATTTGGAAGTCTACCAGGTATTTCAATATTCTTACATGAAAAAATGTGTAACCGATTCTTGAAACAATACGTTCCCGATTTTATCGTATACTGTATATTATCCTTAAAGCTGCTTCAAACACCGCGGTTGGAATTAAACGAAAGTTTGGTCCAAAAGAGTGGTTCATCTGGTTGTTTCCGGGTCTCTACTATCCCTGCCTGATCGTGTTCAGCGTTGTGTCAATGGTGTTGCCCGATGCATCGGTTATTTTGGTGAAGCATTTTGATCCAGCAAATCGAGCTGTTCCGATCACCCTGGTCTGCTTGATGGCCGATACTACCATCCACTTTTTCGGCCTGGGTGTCATCTTTTACACGGTGCACATAGTGATCATGACCATTCTCACGATGAATAATCGGATGCAGCTGATCCAACAAAATCTTGGGTACGCTTCGATTATTCTTTTAATTTGGGTTTGTACATAGATATTTCAAAAATAACAGTGTACTAGTATCTTGAATTTGATTCTTAAAGGTACATTTTTGGATCGGAGGAATCTTCATCACTGTTGCTGAAACTAGAGGGCGCCACCAACAGTCTGAAGGAACTAAAGCTACAGCTAACTCTCACCAACATTGGTTTCTCCAACCAAATATTTGGTTTAAAAATCGTGACCCTCGCAATATCCATTGCAGGTGGATTTGGAGCCTTAAAGTTAATTCATACGAACCGGCCCTTGGCATTTGTGAATGTGGTGCTGTTCATCAATGCGATATGTGTCTTTATGTCTCAGTTTGACGATGCCTACAAGGTCATGGAAAATCTGGAGCAGGTCAAGGTCCTCACCCGGTTCTGGACAAGAGTCGCCGTGGTGATACACGGGGTTGAAGCTCAGCAAGGTCAAAGTCCCGGGTCAGACGGAGTAGAGGGTCTTCAAACTCGTCTTGAAAACGAGGTTAAAGGTCAAGAGCTGGCGTTAGCTCAGCGAAAATTGAAGATGAAGGCCGCGGTATGGATATGCAAGGGCGCGGAGTGGAAAAGGGTCGTGAGCAGTGTTCCAAGAATGGGGATCCGAAGCGGCTCCTTCAATATGATGGAAAGGCAGTCCACTCTCATTTTATTTCATTCGTTTTAGAGCAGATTGTTAGCCTGTTGCTCGCATTTTGAAGATACAGTCCAAGTTTCAAAATGTCTACAATACTTTTACTCAAAATATTATATGGCTTAAAAAATATTGTTCTTAATATGGTCTTAGTTTTAAAGTCAATTGTTTTTCAAAGGACAGTCCCAAAATGTTTTAGCCGACACTAAATTGAAAAATTGCCATCATTGAATAAAGAATTATTTAGAAACTTAAGAAAAAACTCTGAATTTACCAAAAATTTACAAATTGTGCTTGGAAATTTCGGCTCTATTTATTAAATCGGTTGATAATCCATCCAAAATTTAAATTCGAAACATGTATAATGTACATTGTACATGTACAAACGGAGCAAATTTTAATAGGAAAATTGATTTGGTTGTGTCAAGCATAGACTAAGCGCTCGTTCTGGGGTGACAGGAGCGTCTAAAAAGAGCGACAATAAAATTACAACATTGAGGTCAAAGGTTACACTGGCCGACTCATTTATTTAGTAACAATGGTTTTATTAACAGGGATGTTTTTTACAAAACTGACCCATATCAAACCACTCGTCATGGCCAGCCTCCTTCCTGGCGGCTTGAATCGCACATTTTAGCGCTAGAAAAATGGTGCAAGTTAATGCTATCGGAGCTTCACCAACCGCTGTATGTATACAAAATACATTAGTTAATACCATAAATTTTTAGGAACATGCTCAAAGATACAATATATATATATATTTTAATTTTGGTTCTTCACATTTTGAACCAAGGACTCCAAATGGATTAGGTCGAGTATTAATCAAAGACACGCGGAAATCTTCCGGGATGGATTTACAAAATGGTGGTTTGTAGGTCTAGCGAACAGCGAACAGTTTAATTTTAATTTTTTTATTATCCTTGAACTTTTACCAATTTTTAAAATTTGTGTAGGAAATTATGATGACCGATGAATAAAATTACCGCTAGACTATTGGTCAAAAGTCGACCGGTTTGCTGGTCATAAATGTGTTCCTCACTGGTCCAAAGACCAGAGCCATAGATGTAAGCGCCTTCCGTCTGTCCAATGTCTATTTCGGGGTTCAAGGATTTTCCCGCGTCTTGAAGCAAGTCCGATCTCAATATCTAGAATACAACAAGTATTTATTATCGTCCCGTATACAAAAAATTAATTAAACATGGCAGAAACTTTCTGCACAAAATCCGTCCGTTATCCGGCCAAAATCTTTAAAATTCTGTTAAGAATTTTCCGCTGGTTTAAAGAATTCTTAGGATATCGGCTGATTTCTGTTAAGAATATTCCGCTGGTTTAAAGAATTTTGGGGATTTCGGCTGAATTATGTTAAGAATTTTCCGTTAGTTCAAAGAATTCTGAGTATTTCAGCTGAATTCTGTTAAGTTTCGGCAAAAAACTTCTGGTAATTTTGGCGTGGGTTAAATTCCTAACTTTTTTAAATTCCTAACGAAATTTTCATACGGGAAATGAATTTTTACCTTATATTCTCCCGTAAGGGCGTCAAGTTCGATTTCTACGCAGTTTACCCCATAGACGTCGTATGGCTCAGCCTGCTCGTACGTAAAGCTAAAATTAATGGGGAAAAAATTAACAGTCAAATTAAAATTTTGAACCAGCTTCTCAATTTTTGACAATTTTTCTTTTCTGACGTGCATATGTACATGTACATACAAATAAGTGGAGCGGAGGTCGACGAGAGCAGCGTGACAACTTTTGATTAGATCCTCCCAGCTGGCATTTTCCAAGTTGTGGGCAATCTTAACCTTGTCGATCCGGCGCTTTATTTCCTTGGCGGCCATTTGAGTCGCCTTTTTCATAAAAACACCATAAAAATTAAAAAAACGAATCGGACCTTTTAAAAATTGTCTAAAGTTTTTCAATGGAAGGGCTTTAAGCCAGCATAAATATGGTACACTTATTTACGTAGCAGGTAGCCTCGCTGGCCTGTGATGCCCGGGTAACTCCGCTGTTTGCTCCAATAATGTTGTCCGAGTATTGGACCACAATTTTTTCGAGTCCTATGCCCAGCTCCATGGCAACGGTTTGAGCCACTTTGGTATTCAGGCCTCTAACATTGAGTTTGTTGAAACAGCAAAAAATGCAAAATCAAAGTGTTTAGTTTAAGGTTTTTTGCACAACAGGGTAAAACTAAATATTTTGGTGGTAAACTGGTTATTACTGTCCCAATTCTATGGCACCCGTTTGGACCACAACGGTACCATCCTGATGGTAGATGGCGAGGTATACTCCGTAACTAAAAGACAAATCAGAGTAACTTCATTTTCAAGCAGCTGTTTAAATGTTACTTTAACAGAATATCCAAATGTGTACAAAAATTTTGTGTACATTTTGGATAGCCATAAAACGAAATTGCGTATATTTTCGAAATAATTTGAAAAATCTAGGGTGAAACAGTAAAAAAGGAATTTGGCTAAAAAGCTATCAAAATTTCCGAATATTATGTAAGATTTTTGCTTAAGAACAAATAATTGGAAACAGAGCCTATTTTAACATGTTAACTAGGCACCATTTTTTGGTGCCCAGCCTTTTGAAAGGGTGCCTTGCCCTTAGGAATGGTGCCTAGTAGTTCCCCCAAAATTTTTGCCGTTTTAAAAATTGCGGGCATAAAATTTGCCTTTTATGGGAATTCAGGGCATAAAATTTTCCTTTTTTTGGGAATTCAGGGCATAAAATTTTCCTTTTTTTGGGAATATGCCCTTTTCCCTAAAATGTGATGCCCTTTAAAATAATTTGGTGCCTAGTGACGTCGGCCTTAAAATAGGCTCTGATTGGAAATAAATGAAAAACATTATTAAATTTTTTCAATACACTTGGTTGTAAATCTGGCCATAGCGCATCGTGCAAACCGTCAAGCCGCGCTTTTTCCACCGATTTGCCTGGAAAAAATGGACACAAAATGAAAAAATGAGCCACATTTGGGTTGGCTTACCCTTTATCCGTCCAATTAATGCTAAAAATTTTTTCCGGTTATTGGAACCGGACAGAACTTCACCTCCAAATTTTATTACATATTTTTTTAAGATTTCAATATTCTGTGACCTCATTGAATTTTTCCACTCCCGCCTTTCTTTGACTTAGGTCTGCCGTCGTCTCTAGTTCGGCCAGAAGGCGGGGTAAAATATTTGGCTCGCGCAAAGTTGGAGCCGGAACCTGGGAATAAAATGAGCAGTTTATTTAGGTATTGAAAACCAACTTAAAAAATTTTAAAATAATTGAAATATATTTTCCATATTATGTTGCATTTATCTGTATTTACATCAGAAATAAAGATGGGATCTCCAAGTTCCAGAAAGTTGTTCCGGCGAACTTGGATGGGGTCCATACGAAGGGCGTGGGCAATGTGTTCAATTATATACTCCATGATTGCAACTCCCTTGATTCGACCTGAAGAATGTACGTAAAGAAATCATCAAAATTAAGTACAAAACTTTGCGCTCTTCAATTTAGCATTTATCCCTGTGGTAAATCTGTGGGCGTAAATACATACCGGGCCCTCTATTTTTGGTGTTTGGGGGCGTATTAGTGGACACATTGCCCGAAGTTGCCTCCCAGTTGACTGCCTTGTAGCAGTTTTGTAGGATACCGACGGCCATAAAGGACGTCGGCTCATTGATAAAAGCTCCACTGTCCCCGATTATTTGGCACTTTAAATTCGTTATACGGCCTTGCTCGTCCACTCCTACCTAAAAATTCATTTTACAATACAACATTAAAACTTTTTAACGATTTTTAACGTCTTTTTGAGAAATTTTCGAAGGCAAGTTTAAAAAATTCCATATTTTTTAAAGATATTTGCATGTGTACCTCATATTGAGCTTTTGTAGGGAGCCGCTTCCCGATGAGTTCAAAGTTTGTAGACAAGTCTAGAACAACGCGGACGGGCTTGTTTGTGCATTTAGCGGCGAGGGCGCAGGCGGCGGCAATAATCCTCGGCCTGGTTTGTTTCCCTCCAAATGCTCCCCCAAGCTGTCGCACGGTCACTTTGATTCTAATTTTTTAAAATACGATATTGCACAAACGTATCACCTCTGACCTCTGACCTGTCCCGTTGGGTCACAAGTCGGATAATTTTTGTCCCCACAGTTATGCAACTGTTATGTCACAGTGGTATCTATACAAGTATGTATGTACTGACTTATTATTTGGAATGTCGAGGACCCTCGCGACAGTGTCCTGCACAAAGTCCATGCACTGGGTCGACGAATAGACCTCCAAAGTGTCCAAAGACTTATTGGGTCGAGCAAGGGTCACATGCGTCTCCGCCGCGACGTGAGACTGTGTGTTTATGGTCAACTGACCCGAAATTACTTTTTTTGCCACTTTTGATAGGTCTGAAAGGAGAAACCCGGTTTTTTCAAGGGTCAAAAAATTTGGCCCAAAACGTTTTTTTCAAAAATTTCAGACCGTTTTACAAATTTACCCATTTGACTTTTTCGCGTCTCCTCAAAAATTTGGTCGTAGGTTCCATCCTTCTTTGCTTTTCCAAGAGCTTCGTCAATCGTCAAAATGGGCCTTTTCTGGTTGCTGTATTGAACCCTGACCTGACTCGCCGCGTGCATTGCGGTGGTCCGATTTTTGGCCACAATCAGTCCCAAGGGTTGACCTGAAAACATGACCTTTTTCTCGGCAAACAACTGCAAGCGCAAAAAAATTTTATAAATAATTTAGGGTTTAAATACAGAGAGGAATAAAAAGAGTAAACTCAAGTATGTGCATACGGGCTCGATTTCCTTGATAGTTTGACTGCCCAACACGTCATTTTGCCCCGGGATGTCTGAGGCCGTTAGAAGCTTGACGACGCCTGGAATGGCCTGCGCAACAAATTTTTTGAAAATTTCGAATAAATTTTACTTAAAAGAGAAACAACTTGAACAGTGTAATTAAAACTGTGATGAAAATTTACCAAGGCGCTGGAAGCGTCAATATTTTGAATCGTCGCGTTTCCCACCGTCGACAGGACAAAAACGCCAAACAGTTCGTCTGGAGTGGGGGGAGGAATATCATTGACGTATTCATACTCCCCTGTTAAAAAAAATGTATTTTTTTGAGAAAATTGGTTTTTTCGCCATGTTTTACAAACTAGATTTTTTGCACATCATCTTTAGCAGTTTGACCTCTAGAGGTCACAGACTTCTGTTTATGGTTCAAATTCTTTCAGTTTTTTCTGTGACCTCTGCAGGTCAAGCCATTAAAGATAAAGGGTCACTTGATCGGATCGGTTAAAAAATTGCATCTGAGCTTGAACTGCTCTTTCATTTTATGCCATTGAAACATAACATGTAGGTACTTTGGTGCGAAAATTTAAAAACGATATGCAAATTTTAGAAAATTTCTTACCCGCAACTTGAGCGTAAGCTTCAATCTTGTGCACAGGCTGGTACAGCGGCGGGTTATCAGGATGCTTTGGAAAAGTCTGCTTCCCGCTGGACAAGAGTCGAGGAATTTCATCCGCACCACTGGAAAACCTTGACCTCACTTTGTCACCAAGGATACCTAAAATCATCTAATTTAATGGAATAAATTTTATCCCTTTTTATGCATATAATATTTTTTATGCCTTTACATATAGATTCGTCTCACTCGATAAAAAAGATTCCGCGCGACCATTTTCCGATATTTTGTAATGCTAGACTACTAACATTAAAAAGTTTGAATGAATGTTGATTGAATCTGAAGTTAGAATTCTTTCTTCCCTTTGCCCGAAGGTTTAAGGTGCACTTAGATATTAGTATGTAACTACAATGAATGATGGTGATGGAAGAAGGATGAGTTGTAGTTAGTTGTCCAGAAGAGTATTTTTGATTATTATTTTATTTACACTAATTATGAAGTTTCTTGATAAAAGTTTTTCTGGTTATGTGTAGGGCGAGACTTGTAGAACACGTTTTACAGTCCATTGTTGAGGTCTCTCCCGCAGATATTGTAAGAATAATATCTTAAGCTTATGCAAGCACTTCGTAAGTCGTAGTAATATTATAATACACTGAGCACATACAAACAACTTGAAATGGGAGTAATACTATAATATACTGAGCACATACAAACAACTTGATATGGGAGTAATAATATAAAATCCCGAGCACATACAAACAACTTGAAAAAGGGAGTAATAATATAATACACTCCTTAACTAAATGATAATATATTATTACGATATTGATTATTGCTAATAATATATTATTGTAATAATTATTGAATCTTGAAGAAGAAGGAATAATTCTGATTCACCATGCTCAGCAACTTAAAAAGTAAAACTTGAGTGTAGAACTCAGAATCTTGAATGAATGAATAGTGTGGTGAATTGGTTGAATTTTCCTTCTTATTCTTGATTGAGTGAGAGAGAACATAAAAAGAGGGCGCCGAGGAAAGGTGCAAGACGGACCAACTTGTTATAGTCTCCCCGCCCGACCGGAAGTCTGGGGTGACCGAAGGTCACGCCGAGTTTCGGGTCTCATGAGAAGAACAAGGGTTCGTCTTGGATCAATCCTGTGGCTATACAATAGAATGAATGAAATATTATTAGTTTATACTATATAATAAATATTGAAGATAAAAATGATTGATATTTGATAAAATATACTTGATGAGGACTTGATCAGCCCAGTACTGCCCATGTAAAAGGAGGTGGGATAGGAGGTGACCTCATGAAAGTGGAGTCGGAAAGACCCCCTTTTCATTTAAAGAGACAAGATTCTACTGTGCACTCTCAGCACATATTAGGGTGCACGCCCAACATGTGATGAGGGTGAGTAGGTGGAATGTGAGTGGTCTCGGTTCATGAAGGATAGAGACGGGACAGTCCTGAGTTGATTTGCCTTTGAAAAGGAAAAACAAAATAAAAATAATATTAGGCATGATAATATTATATTAGATAATAGTAAGTGAATTAATCTAGTGTAACCTAGTATAATAATAATGTATTATGTATGTATCATATTTTATACAATAAATAGTACTTAGATATAAGTAAAATATATACATTATGTTAAAGAGACAATAAGAACAATGAAATAGTAGTTTTTAAGGTAAAAATCGCTTTCCTTTTCCTTGTTGAATTGCTCGATAGTCGAGTCTGGGTAGTCTCCTTGTCCGTGGGAGTGGTGATGGTGGTGCGGCGATGTTATTTGAAGTTCTGGAGGAAACCGGGAGTTCATTTATGAGTTCAAGTTGAGGGTGGGCGATCTCTCTGGTTGGTACATCAAGATGACCAGGGAGATCAGAATTGTGGGAGACGAATGGTAGAATATTCGGTTCGATGTTTTCCAGGCGAGCTTCCGAATCAAATAACACGGTGTTGCCGATGGTAGTGGTATCTGGAACAGGAGGGACGACGGAACTATCTCCAGGGTTTGGCGATAGCTCGACTGATGAGAGTGGCGTCACTTCACGTTCTTTGTAGGGTCGAAGATGAGAGATGTGAAAGTTCCCGAGTTCTGTAGATCCATCCATGGAAACTAATTTGTAGTTTAGGGGTGAAAGGCATTTTTCAACACGTGCAGGTCCTCGGTATTTTGCTGAGAATCCGGAGGTAATTCCTTTCAACTTGTTGGAGAGGGTGAAGCACTGGATAAGGACGAGGTCTCCAACTTTTAGGGTCACATCACGATGATGGCGGTCATAATACAGCTTTTGACGAAGTTGAGCCTTTTCCATTTTGTTTTTGGCATAATCCAGGACCTCGAGGAAGGCAGAGTGGGAATTTTCGATGAGAGCTGGATCAATTTCTTCTTGTTCTTCAAGGAGGGTAGTTGAGTCCAGAGAAGTTGGGGTTGGAGCGAGGATATTATCGACTGGTGTTTTGAGTTCTCTGTTCAGCATAAGTTTTGCAGGAGTAAAGCCAGAGCTTTCACTGATGGCTGAGCGGAGGGCGAAGGCAAAGTAGTCGATATAGTCGGACCAACGGTTGTGAGCAACATCATGGACGAAAGAGGATAACATGGGCTTGAGGGTCCTGTTGATTCTCTCCGTGAAGTTGGCTTGGGGATGATAAGCTGATGAGTGGATGAGTTTGGTTCCCCAGCGCTGACAAAGATTTTTCATGAGTTCTCCTTGGAGTTGAGGAGCTCGGTCAGTAGTGAGTGTTGCTGGATATCCGAAACGACAAAAGACTTGTCTTTCCAGGGCTCGAGTGATAGCAGGAGCTTTTGCATTACGTAGAGGAAATAACTCTACCCACTTAGTGAATTTATCCACAACGACGAGAAGATATTTGGAGCGGCCTGGGTAAGGTCCCATCAGGTCCAGATACAAGTTGCACCAAGGGGATGTCACTTTTGATGAGATCATGAGGCCAGGGGTCTTCTGGTTGTTGTATTTGTATCTTTGGCAGATACTGCAGGTGGAGATGTAATTTTTGATGGTGGCTCTCATACCATTCCAATGAGCCGATCTTTTCAGGCGATCTAAAGTTTTCTCCACTCCAAGATGACCGGCAGAAGGCGAATCGTGGAAAATTTGAAGAATTTTAGGGTGCAGAGAAGAAGGGATGACTGGTAGATAAAGAGAGTTTTTGATTCTGTAGACAATATTGTCTATTGTCTCATAGTCCTGAGGGTGAGTTGATGGTAAGGTGAGTGTTGAGGAGTCGGCAAGTTGAGCAGCTCTAAGTTCTTCCTTGGAGAGTTGGCAGGTCAGAGGAAGAGAAAACGATGATTTTACTGTCCGACTTTGATCTGATTCGAGATGAGTAATGGCCATGACTAGATGATCTGGGACATACATGTAGTCCGGGTCAAGATCTTTGAATCCTTCAATGTCCTCAATTTTGATGCGAGAGAGAGTATCGGCCAGAGTATTATTTCTTCCTTTGATGTAGTCTATTTGAGGGGACCATTCCATCAGGCGGATAGCCCAGCGCATCAACTTCTGAGAGTTGTTCCGCATTTTGAAGAGCCATACGAGTGCTTGGTTGTCCGTTTGAATCACAAAGCGTTGACCAAGGAGGAATTCTCTGAATTTGTCAAGAGCGGTCATGATACTCAAACACTCTTTCTCTGATGTGGTGTAGTTGATCTCAGCAGGGCGGAGGGTTCGACTAGAGCAGGCGATGATCCTTTCCTTTCCGTCCTGAATTTGTAAAAGAGCAGCTCCTACTCCTTTATCCGATGCATCTGTTTGAAGAGTGAAGGGAAGGGAGTAGTCAGGAATTGCAAGGGTAATATCCTCAGTGATGTCCTTTTTCAACTGTTGAAAAGCCTCCTCTTGTGATTTTGACCAGGTAAATTTTGTTGTTGATTTGAGGAGGTTGTAGAGAGGGGCCGCTTTGGAGGCAAAGTTGGGGATGAAATCACGGCACCAACCGGCTAGACCAAGGAATCTGCGAAGAGACTTGACATTGGACGGTGGAGGGTATTTCACGATGGCCTCAACATGAGCAGGATTTTTCTCCAAGCCTGCTTCCGAGATTTGATGACCCAATAGTTTAACTTTTGTCCTTCCAAATTGGCATTTGTCCGGATTGACCGTCATTCCAGCTTGACGGAGACGTTCAAGGACAATTTTGAGGTGACGAAGGTGATCAGCAAAGGTGAAGGAGAAGATGACCAAGTCATCAATGTAGACATAGACAAAATCATCGGTGATTCCGTCCAGGATTCTGTTCATTAGACGCTGGTAAGTTGCGGGGGCGTTGCAAGTTCCGAAGGGCATGACCTCCCACTCATACAGTCCTTCTTCCGTTGAGAAAGCGGTGTACTTTTTGGAAGATTCGGCCATCTTTACTTGGTAATAGCCTTTGAGCATGTCCATTGTTGAGATATAGCGAGCCTTCGCTATTTTGCGGAGGATGGAGTGGAGACGAGGGATCGGATAATTATCTTTGACCGTTTTCTCATTCAGCTTTCTGTAGTCCACGATGAGGCGAAGGGTACCGTCAGGCTTCATTCGGAGAATAACAGGCGATGAGTAGGCAGAGGATGATTTCCGGATGATGTTCGCTTCCTCCATTTCCTGTAGCATAGATTGAAGAGCTTTTGCTTTTGCTGGTGGCTGTTTGTAGGGCTTTTGTTTGAAGGGGGTGTCGTCACTGAGTTTGATTTCATGTTCCACTAGGTTTGTCCTTCCTAGTTTACCTCCTAGTACATCATCATATTGAGAGAGAAGATGCTGGAGGTGTTGTTGCTCGTTGTCAGTCATCGCGGTGAGTGAATTGACCATTGGTTTGTGTTGCACAAATTCCAAGGGGTAGATCTCAAGTTTTGAAGAAGGTGAGGGTGAAGAAGAAGTAGCAGTTGAGTCATGAGGGATCAGCTCGGACTTCGGTGGGCTAGGTTTCTTTTCCTCGATAGTGTGGAGTTCAAGCGCTTGATGTGATGGGTTCTCCTTAAAGTAGTAAG
>JAQIVE010003958.1:0-15507 GCA_034698285.1 Sminthurinus bimaculatus | reverse complement strand
GGGAATTCGGGCAACTCGGGACTTGGGGGTGGGGGAGGCGGGGGAGTGATTGTGTCTCGTCTCAAGCCCTCCAACTCGCTCAAGATTACATCGGGGGGAAGTGCGAGTGGGGGGAGTCGCCGGTTCAGCGGGACTCGGTCCTCGGGACGGTCCAGGAAACGGATCAAAGCTCATAGGTCAAACCTCTAATAGATCTATTGTACATTGTACATACTATTACACTATTACATATGTGTTTGTATTTCTGCTTTTAACATCAATTTTTACTGTACATTCTCTCTTTTTTTATTTATTTTTTTTGCTTTTCCTTTACCCGAATCCCGCCTTTTCCCACTTGAAGCATCTTAAAGCATTTCAATTTTCAATTTGGGAGTTGCACTTAAAGAAGGCAGCGACGGAGCCACCGTCAAAGTCCTTCTCTCTCACTTGAATGACCAAATATAATGACATTTCTCTCTGCTGGCCACTCCATCTTCTTCTTCTTTCTCCAGCATTCCAGCCGCCCTTTTCCTCTGGTTGTGTCTGGATAAAAAACAGCCGTCTTTACACATAAAAATTGAAGTAGGTTAAAATACATCAATACACAGAGCTGAAAAAAATTCGAGTGTGTGCTTAGTCAAACAGGAAATAATTTGATTTCATTGATTTGAAGGGGCACACAAAAAACATATTTCCAGCATTATTCCACCATTTTTGGACCATTGAGTCCAGCTCGGGCTATTAAATTCCTTTTCACGGAAACTGTGATTTACTTCGAATTTTTTCCCATACAAAACCCGGGTTTGTATCTTTGGTACCCTGGCAACAATGCAACCCTTAGCAACCGGAGAAAAATCCATGGAAAAAATGATGGTCGCCATTTGCTCAAAAAGACACAGTGAAAAAATTTGATTAACGTCCCTAGTTTCTCTAGTTACAGAGCCTTGTTTTGAAAAATCAGGGACTAGACTGACTTTTCTTGCAAAAGGAAAAGGGAATAAATAATGTTGAGATAATGGGATGATGATAATGATGATAATAAAGGGAATCGGAGGATGAGCGTAATAATAATAATAATAATAAGGGTGTGGGAAGATTCGGATGGAGAAAGCAGATGAGAGAAGAAGATGAGAGGGAATGAGGAAAGAGAAAGCAGAAATTGGAGTGAAAGGATTTCCTAAATTTTCCATTGAAATCCAGAATAAAGAGGGAGAAAGGAGGGTTTTCTCCTGTAAAATAAAGAGAAAGTAAGGGAGAAAGGCTTCCTTGAATTTTGGAAATTGAGTCGTCATCATAAATATTTCACTCCCTTGATTTTGTTTTTTGTGCTCCGGCAGCGGCGGCGGCAGAGAGAGAGAGAGAGAGAGAGAGATGATTCTTGTGCATGAAATGAAATGAAAAAGAAGAGGAGAGATGCAACATTTTATTTTCTTTGTACTTTTCCACAAGACAACACAACACAAAACAAAACAAAAACAACATGATGATGAAGAGGAACAACAACAAAAACAAGGGCAAAAAACAACAAGAGAAAGAAGAAAGGGAAAGATCAGAGAGCTGAACTGATATCCAGTTCATATACATGTACGTGTGCGTGCATACTTACATGCATCTATCCATGTGTTATGTATTCCAGGTATAATTTATGGAGGTAATCAGGCGAGCAAGCGCGAGTCTTCTTCTCCATTCTCCAGTCATCCATCTCATCCTCTTTTTCTATGCTCCAGAATCTATACTCTGAGTCTGGATAATAATAGTGAAAAAAATAATACAGGCCAAATCCAGGGCCCATGTATGCATATTGTATATTCATTTGTATGTAAATACACAGAGACCATTTTTCTCCCATTCTGGAAAAAATGGGAGGAGGCGGAGGAGAAAATCTATAGAAAATTAGAGGAACAGAAGACTGTTGCTCCTCTGTTTCTTTCTCCAGGAACAATAGTTGCAAATACAGGGAGTAAATAAGGCTGGAGAAACCGGGAAAGTTGCCACTCCATCCTTTGATCGGAATTGTATTTGAATTTACATTTGTATTTGTGTTTGTATTCAGATTCACATTATTGCGCCCTAAAATTGCGAACGGCACATCAAAAATTCAAGGAAAGAAAAATAACCCGGAATCAAATTGCAAGGTGAAAGTAATTGGGGAAAGCAAAATAAAGGCAAAATAATAATACAATGAGAAAGTAAAAATGAGAAAGTCAGGGAAATTTTCAAAATTTCGGGTATCCAATGGCAAAAGAAAGCGGATGGGAAATGTGATGAGTATGTAGAAGCCCGTTTGTCATTTTAGCGCTTGTCCATTTTAAAGATGAAGGTAGAGAGTAGAGAGCAGCCTAGGGATGAGAGAGGACAGACAAGAGGCAAGTGGGCAGGATTGGATTAAGATGGGCAAAATGTGAATTATTAAAGACTTTGAGTTGCTTTCACCGCTTGGAGAAAGCACAAAGGAAATCAGAATGTGAAGGTGAGCTGGAAATGGAAAGGAAATGGAGAGGAATGAGAAATCCCTGGACGATTCCATTCCGGACAATTTCCGAGGGACAAAAGAAGACTGGAGCACTCAGTCTCCGTCTTCTTCTCTTCCTCGTCCTTGAGCTGTCTCATTGGTGATGGGACCGGTGCCGGTGACGGTGACATTGCCCGTAGTACCCGTTCAGGCTCCAACTAGACACCAAGACAAAACTTGGAGCTGGTGAAAGTACTTTTCTCGCTTTCTCCGCTCCCTTTTTTCCATTCTCCCAAATCAGAGTGGAGTTGGAGTGTTCCTCTGAATCGACGCGGGGATTTGCCTAAAAGCACTTTACCCCTCTCCGTCTCCGTCCTCTTCTTCTTTTTCTTTCCTCGTCAGTTTCAAAGGGAGAAAGTGAGAGAGAAAGTCAAGGCGTGCGGATTCGTGTTGAAGGAATAAAATAATGAAGGTGTCTGTCTCCTGGTATGGATCGTACCCCGAGAATTCGTACCTGCTCCAAAAGAAAAAGCAGGAAAAATGAGCTGATGGGGGAAATGTAAAAGTGTGCAGGTGACATGACAATCAGAGGACGAGAGGAAGAATGCAACACGTGATTTTTTATGTCATTCTCTGTCTTCTCTCTCTCCTCTGGGTTTCTCTTGCACTTTCCCCTCCCCTCCTCCCATTTCCCACCTTTCCCTCTAGTCTAGTTTGATTTTACGATACAACTTTCTTTCTTTCGTCTTGTAGTTTATTCAAATGAGCGTGTGACAGTCTGCCATAGAATTGCATTAGGATTTATTTCCTTTGGTTATTGTTGTTGAAAAGGGTGGATGAGAATTAATGGGACAACTTGTTGTCATGATGATGATGACTGAGGATTGAGGATGGGCTGGTAAGTTTTCCCTCAAAGTCACGAAAATCCGCGGCAAATGCCGGAGTTTTGTCAACTTAAAGCTTGGGTTATGTAGGACTAGTAGAAATTCGCAAGTACAATATGCGGAGAATGATGGGGGAAGAGAAGGGGCTCAAAAGTGGGGCCGAATGGATGAATATGAATGGGATTGTGAAATAAAGTATTGTAGTATTGTGTTGGATGGTGGATGTGTAGACGGTGAAAGTGGATGATGGGCCGAGCATAAGAGATGGAAAGAAGTTATTGATGCGAGTTAAAAGGACGTGTGGAGAATGTGACAATGTTCGCCCCTCTTTGCCAAAATAGAGGGGGAGGGGGGACAAAGAAAGTGGAGAGGGAGTCAAATGTATGTATGGTGTACCTTTGAGAAGGAGGGCAAGTGGTGAATTTTAAAAGCATTTTCTTGTCACGAGACTCCCTTCTTCTTCATCTCCGTCTTCTCCACTTTCTCCGCTTTCTACCTGTGTATGTAAGCATATGTATATTTGAAATATACCTTTTCACTTGAGTCTGTACATATGCTTTTACTAGTTGAGCTACCTGTGGCTGGCTGGTTGGTTGGCTCACTGAGAGATCTGCTACAAGATCGACTCTTTCTCAAATTTGAGTAGATTTTGTCAATTGCCGAGGCTTTTTCCTCGGGTTTTGACTTGAGCTTAAGAATTGAGCCTTGACATCAGTCAGTGGGTTCAATCCCCGCAACAAGAGAAATCAACCAAATTCACGTCTTTTCCCCAAAACCTATAAAAGCCATCCAAGCCAGTCTTCGGTTCCTTTCTCTCTCTCTCTCTCTCTCTCTCTCATTTCTTCTTTTTATGTGACACCCGCAGATTTGCAAAAAATGACTTGGGCTTTTCTGCGAGTGCCGTTCAATATTCACGAATCAACTATCTCCGTCTGCTCCAGTCTAACAATTTCAAGATAGAAAATCGAAACCCCTCTCAACACTTTTTAATCCATTTGGCGTCTTTTTCGGCTTTTCCGGCTTCCCCTTCCTTATTTTATGAAAGTCGGTGTCTTCAGATGTATCCTAGTTGAATTTGAAAACTAATTTAAGTAAAAAAGGAGATCCAACTAATTTTGAGCTGATAATTATTGAGAATGGAGAAGGTAAACGAGAAGAATGTGCATTGTAAAATATATTGTATGTATTGGAGAAATTTAAATTTGCGCGTATCCGCATTTCCCTGTAATTACAATTAAGGCAGAAATGGACATTAAATTACGGACATGATGA
The DNA here is from genome assembly GCA_034698285.1 of Sminthurinus bimaculatus. Taxonomy (NCBI): domain Eukaryota; kingdom Metazoa; phylum Arthropoda; class Collembola; order Symphypleona; family Katiannidae; genus Sminthurinus; species Sminthurinus bimaculatus. The sequence goes on along the minus strand of JAQIVE010003958.1, from coordinate 10,920 downwards.
CCTGGCTTTCTCTTGGTCTCTAGTTCTGCGTGGCTCTCCTCTTAGAATACCAGGAATAGTTAAAGAGTAATTAGCCTCGGTCACTAATCAAATTTACGGGAGAGAGATTGTGAAAACTAAACAAACTTACGATGGGCAGAGGGGATAAAGTAGGAGTAGGGGCCTAAAATTATTGCAGAATTTAAATTGAATTGAAATGGTTGGTTCATTCAATGGGTGGTTTGGGTGGGTTTGTCTGTGGTTTTCATGTGTCGGCTTGATTGCGTGTGCTCAGCATTTATTCATGCGGCATGTGCGGCCCGAATTCTATAGATTATACACATTGTGAAATATCTAAATTCCGGCCGTGGGACTCGGCCGGATGTGAGGAGAAAGCCGGGAGTAAAATTCAAATTGAAATCTGTGTGTGCTTCCTGCCCAACAGCACTCTGCCATTAATGCACAACGGCATATATCACAATACACATGTATGTGTAATGTGTATGTAGCTCCTTCCTTTGTTTAAACTGTCCATTTGATTGCTTTGCTTAGCTGGTCGCTGGTCACTCGACCTCATTAAGCTGGGAAAAGAGTCATGTCAGCTTTTCATGTCCTACACACATTTTGGCAAACAAATGGAATGGACAGAATGACAGAATGAGCCGAGCGATGCACCCAACTCAGCTCACTACTATTTATGTAAATTGCACACACATAGTATAAACTGCAAACTCCACATCATGTCCATTATTCATTGTCCATTCCCATTTTCTATCCATCCTCAAGGTAAATCCAAATTCAAATTCAAATTCTGCCTTTGCGGTTACATAAATTAAATTTGCAAAACACAAAATACGACAAACATAAATGTCATTCATTTCAATTATTTAAATTCCGCATGACCTTTGCATTTTTGGCCATTTTTTGAAGCGGTTGTCTCTCTATGCAATACACACATCATATTATGGAAAAAAAATTATAGGGCATGAAATATGCATTATTCATTCATTATTGATGATAAACTACCGTGTAGAATTTAAGCGGGGAAGAAAATTCGATAAAAACATTCGCAATTTATTTGCAATTTAAAATGGGAATGAGTGGCCGAGTCGTAATCGCAGGGAATTTTCAATATTTGTTTGTTGGATTGGATTACGTGCGCTTTACGTTGTTTGTTTGCATGAAATGAAATAAAATTGTTTGTTTTTAAATTACAGTTTTGACGTAGAGAATGGAGGAGCGGGTCGTTCGCCGTTGGAGGCTGGCGGAGCTCCATCGCCTGGGCTGGTGCTGCAAGCACAACCGCCGAGACGGGAATCGTTCCTCTATCGATCCGATTCGGACTTTGATATGTCGCCCAAGTCCATGTCCAGGAACTCGTCCATCGCCTCCGAAGGGTAAGCAAACCATCTATCTATCTCTTCTTTACTCTATCTATCCCTTTATCCTTTCACCCAACTTGCTTTCTCCAACTTTCTCCTTGGCAAGGGTGACAGCGCTCTCGATCTGTCGTCCGAATCCGGGAACTACCAGGTCAGCCCTCCTTTCTCCGATCCTTCTTTCTCCACGTCGTCCCCTGGCATCCCGCCAGAGTGAGCGACGTCCCGCTGTCCCATAATATTGCACATCCTTCTAATGCATAATGTATCAATCTACGAGTTGTTGCTGGGCCTCACTTTTCCACAACCACCGTTCATATACATAAACATACACTCGCAATATCATATCGCGCAATATCCTGCACTTTAGCCTGTCATTGAAAATGCAATAAAATCCGAATCCATGTCACTCCATGCATTTTTCATCGTATTGAGCGGTCCGGACTTTTTTTCGTCGAGTCCCTGGGACGTGTTGGCACTCGTACAATCTACAATCACTTTCCCCGAACAGTCATAATAAAAACAAATATTTTGCAAACTTTAACTTTCCCCGTCCACTTTCACCACTCGTCGTCGTCAACTCTGCTCGGATTTCCAACTTTCTCTTACATCATCATTGACGGCATATTTTCCCAGTGTCCCAAAAAAGTTGTACTTTTCTATTTTGACTGTTCTTTTTGGAAATTCTTGGGATTGCTGTTGAGGATGCAATAAAAAGATAAAAGATTCCTTTTTTCTATCAACATAATAATAATAATAATAAATATACTCGTCTGTATCAATGTCTGCCCGGATTTTTTCAAGGACTCGGGCTCTACTTCATTCCTGCGGGCGGAGGAAGAACCCGGGGAATGTTTTGTGGGGAAAATCAAGTGATGGAATGCGAATTGGAATGAGGACAGAATGAAAAGGAGAGAAAGCAAAAGGGAGTACGCAACAGTTCTCCGTTGAATTCAATCCGGGTATCGGGGACAGAAAGAGAGGGAGAGGCATCCCGTGGAATTTTCACTACTTACTCCTTTCATCCATCAACTCTGATTTCCGGCCCGGCCTTCAATTTCATCACTCATGAGAAACTGGGAAAAGATTTTGGCCATTAGCCTTTTCCCCTTTTCATGTACGATACAATACAGACCGGGGAAAAAATTACGTGACGACATCTCATCAAAAATGTTTTTGAGTTTTCTTTTTTTGATGGCGGATTCGAAAATTTTAATGGGCGAGGCGATATTTTGAAATTTGAATTTTGAGTTGAGAGAGAACACTGGGTGAGTAGTTAAAAAAGGCGAGGAAAGAAAGAAAGAGTGACTCCATCCGTCGTTGCAAGCTGACTGACTGACTGACTGGGATTTTACCCGAAAATTGAAGGACGAAAGGAAGGGGAATAAAAAAAGAAGGGGGAGCGAGAGAAAGTCCGTAGTATATGAAGAGGGAAATTGGAATCCAATTCAAATTCAAATTGTAATTCGTTTTAGTTTTCATGCTCCTGCGACTCTCTATGAGTTTGAGTACGACTACGAGTATAAGCATGTATGTCTTGTTCATTTTCATGGGGAATTTTGGAATGAGATGCCAAATGGCAGACAGACAAGCAAATTCCCGTCATTTCCTCTTTTCTCCACTCCGCTTTCATTTCTCTTCAACATGAATGCGAATGCGAATGCATGTACATTGTACATTGTACATTTTGCATGGATCCTCTTCTCCCTGGATTTCTAATTCATTTCCCTGCTCATTTTCACTCTTTCTGCTTTCGTTCTTGTTCTCTCGTTCTCTCTGTTCATTTTGCACAGTCATCCATCCATCCATCCGTCCGTCTCAAGCTCAATGATTTCAGCACTTTTCGACTTTCCCAACGACGCCACTTATTTTTTTTCTCCTTCTTTCTCTCTCTGCCTTTCTCTTTATTTTTCCTACTTTCTCTTGTGCTTTCTTTCTTCCCCGCTTTCTCTTTCTCTTTCGCCTCATTTCGTCCTGAGCAGGAATGAATGTGGATGACGATGACGATGACTATGACTATGGGAGACTAGACCAGAGTTCAATTCCAAACTTTTATTATTTTCCTTTCCAAGTTTGAGTGCAGTAGGTACTTACGTATTATCAGGGATGGGATGAAAACTTGAATACTTTTGTGTACACACACACGCCACAGACTTTTCTTTTCCCCACTTTTACCTTGTGCCGGGCTTTTCTCCATGAAAATCCGAGTTGAGTTGGTTGTTGGTTCTTGGCATTTGGCATTTGACTTTCGCAGCATGACGGAGATTCTTCTTCCGCTACAAATTTATTTTCTTCCCCAACCTAAACCCGCTCCCCCTTTCCCCCCTCAAAATGGAACAGGGAAAATTTGAATTGGAAATTATTGCCAACTTAACTTTCCCCCTGTGTACATTTGCAATGCTTTCATATGGAGAATGGAAAAAGATGTAAATTTGCCCAGGAAAATATAATTCCATGGAAAAGCTCCCATGTAAATTATTGTATTAACTGTCTGTCTGTCTGTCTATCTGCCTGTCTGTCTGGGTGACTTGTTGGTTGTTGGTGAGAGAGCATTTTGACCTATGGAATCGGGGTCGTGCTCTTTGCCCAAACACTGAAACAGAGACAACGCATTGAGCTGATATTCTGATTGATTCAATTGGCCGGGTAAATATGAGGCAAAATAAGTAGGGATTTGTGTAGGGAGATGACGGGGATGAGAGCAGGGATGACGAGTGACAAAGGACTTAATGGTTGTTCCTAGCAGTAGCAGCAAAAGCAGTAGGAGCAGGAGCAGTAGGGCCACTTAGGCCTAATTGTATTTTGAAATTTGACAAAATCATACTAATGAAGATGGTTATAATGATGTGGAGAGGATTACATTGTTCGATCCCCGGGATGACGAGGAGGACGTGGGTGAAGCTTTAATATGTATAATGTCATAGAGGAAGAAATGGATCGATGGCTGTATGGATTTTGGTGGTGATGGTGGTTGGCTCTTGGAGGTGAACCTAAGTGGAAAACGTTGTTGATTCTGCACAAGTGGAAGCAGACGAGGACGACGGAGGAGACGAAGAAGAGGAGAGGAAAGAGAAAGGATCCATCCAAAAGAGACCAACGAATGGATATCTATTGATTTATGGATTTTCTTCCTTCTTCTTCTCTCTGTCTCTCTTTCCTTTTACCTATATTCGTTCCATCCGTTTCTCTGGAGTTTACACAGCACTGGAGAATCTGGAGGAAAGGGAGCAGAGAGAGAGAAAGAAGTAGCCTGAGATGGGATAAAAATATTGACGTGTGATCTGTTCGGATGGTTCCTGTCAATTCTTGAGCAGCTCAATGTCTCTCTCTCCTCTCTCTCTCTCTATTTCTTTGTTTGACTCTGTGGGCATTGAGGCATTGAATTGGATGAGTTAATCTGTTGATTCCAGCATATAGTGAGCGAGTGAGTGAGTAGTGAGTCCTTTTCTTTGAGTGAGCCCCCCGCTGTGCCAATTAGATTCGCCCTTTTATTCTCTCTCCCTCTTGGCCCACTTCTTCTCCATGAACAATCTTTTATCGAGTCTTTTCCAGTGTCCTCCTCCTCCTCCTCAAAGAAAGTTGCAGCTACCGTCCAGGGGTTAGGACTTTTCTTCCTCTATAATTTTGTCTCTTTTTGCCATCATTTTTTTCTCTTTAATTAATTTTGCACTATAAGCCCTTTTTTATTTAAGCATGATGTGATATTACGCAAGAGTAGGGAATAAATAATGAATTAATGGGGTGAATATGTTTCCGTGGCTTGTGGGTGTTTTGTTGTTGCTGATCATTGTAGATCATGTGATGAGAGCGGGATTGAGGACGCAATCTTGTTGTTTTGTGAAGAGACTTGATCACATTGTATGTATAATGTATGTTGTATATGGAGATGAGATGGGACGGCTGTCATGTCAGCAGAGTCAGTGGAGAGTGGAGTGTCTGTCCTCTCCTGGAAAATTAAATGACGGGCAATGAGTATAAAATATAGAGTGGAGAGAGAGAGAGAGAGAGTTGAGAGGGGGCTGCCAATCCTTATTCAAAGTCAAAGTTGATGAGTATGTAGTCAAAGGAAAGCAAAGCAAAGGGGAAAAGAGCCACTGTGATTCCTTTGCAACCTGGAGAACTTGGACATGGCTGGAGATGGCATCGGCTCCAGACTCACCTGCTTCGCTCCTTCACTCCAATCTCTCGACTCCTTTTCCGCTCTATTTCCCCCTGCCGAGCGATGAGATGAGGATGACGTCAGCCCCTGTCTTGGCCTTATCCTCAGTAAAACGTCAACACAGTTTCTCTTTCAAAAAGTGATCAAGATGAGAAGAGTCCCTTCTTCTTCTCTCTCTCTCTCTCTCTCTTCTTGTTCTTCCCACCTGGATATAACAAACAGCCCTGCCAATATGTATCAATTTGATGTCGGGGGTGGGGGGGACGGGACTGGGGGGTGGGGATGGATTCACCCTTTATTTGTTGCTGATGCTGTGATTGGAATGGGAGTTTGAGTTGGAGTGGGTGCACGTGACGTGTGGTGCCTCGCACAATTTGCTCCCAACTCCGTCGTCGTCGTCGTCGTCTTATGAATACTAATCGGATTTTGAACAGCTTTTCCAATTTTCCTTTTCGTTAAAAAAAAGAAGAGGAGCAGGGAGGTCGATGATCGGAGTCAGCGAATGAACCAGCGATACGCTATTTGTTTGTTTGTGTGTGTGTTTGTGAGGCGATGATGCAAGAAACGGCAACGGCCTGATAATATTGTAACTATACAATGCAATACTCCAATACTTTTTCTTCCTTTTATTTTTCTTCCACTTTCCACTCAACCTCCTTTTTTCTTTCTTTTTTCTTTCTCGTCTTGATCCTTTTGACTGCTTTGATTAGTCTCGACGGACTCCAGCTGCCCATCCTCCTCATTCCTCTCCTCCTTCTCCGTCTCCTCTGAAGGCAATAAATTTAAAAAATTCCCTGTGGAACTTTTTCCTCGGCTTGGAGGATCTGGAGTCTGGAGAGACAAGACTTTGTAAACTTTGCAAGCCCTTTTTATTGTTATGATCATGATCGAGATTTGGATGGCCTTTTCCTCCGCTCTCCGCTCCTTCCTCCTGGGCTCTCTCCCTCTCTCCCATTATAAATAAATAATTGGCGGGCAGATTAAAATCAAAGTCTCCATTTGCCTTTATGGCTCCGACTGATTCTCTCTGTCTCTGTCTCCCGCTTTTCCCTCAAGGACTCAAGGAAGAGCAATTCTAACCATACGTATGTATGTATGCATGCTTCCATATAATTGCACGTAGGTATGTACAACACATCATGGAGAAAGGAGGCGGGAAAATGTGATGTAAATGGGAAATGGGACAAAGGATATATATGTATAACGAAAGGGGGAAAGGGGGGTTGAAATGGGCGGCGTTAGCTCATCTTTGTCACTCTGATTCAATTTTGGGGGAATTTGTGTGTCTCTCTCTGCTCGTCTTGTCTTGTCTGGCTCTGCCCTCATAATTTGTGTTCATTAAATTTGGAGGGGATAAAGCAGCAGCTGCAATTCCCTTTTATTGTCTCTCACTTCTCTGTAATTAAAAGTCATCATTATTGAGCTAATTGGGAGGATTGTCTGTGTGGTTCCCCCAATTCGCCCCCTACATACATCCACAATCCACAGATGCTTTTGTATCTCTATACATACATACACATAGAATTCAAATTCAAATTCGGATTCGGGAGCAGAATAATATGAGATAGATTCGCTCTGGCTCTTTCTTTCATCCTCCTCATAACATGGATAATGGATAGTTGGTATAGGAGGTGGAAAAGGGGGAGGAGAGCACGCAGGGGGAATGAATTCTAGTAAGTAATTACTTGACCGCATTTCCATGGCATTCGCATTCGAATTCAGTGTGTCACCAGAGAGAGAGAGAGAAAGAGAGAAGAGAGAGTTCACACATTATACATGCAAGAGGAGGTGGAGGTGGAGGAGAAAGGACAACTATGGCAACGACTCTCTCACTCTCTTATTTCTCGACATCTCCTCCAATTTGCCTCCGAATAAGTGGAGCGACAACCATCACCACAAATGCTCATTTTCCTTTGAGGAGTCTCCCTCCTCCTGCTCCTCCTCGTCGTCGTCACCATGAAAACCCGGGAGCATCCAGCAGCTGAGACTGACTCTGAATTTTCGGAGACAAACGACCCCGAGCCTCAAACCTCGGAAATTCCCAGTCAAAAGTCTTCTAAATGAGAATAAGAAAGAATGACACTTGGCCATGAGAATACAATATGGAAAGTTGTAGAATAGAACCAGTCTTTTGTGTCCATGATATGAAAAAGAGACGAGGTCAAATTTGAGAGGGTCAGCAGTCAGGAGTCAGGAGTCAGTGGGTAATTGAGAAGGCTGATGGATTAGATGGCTGGATGATTTTTTTCAGAGTTGCTTTGTCCGTATTTTTTAAAGGCTCATTAGATTTGGTGATGAGTCTTTTGATGGGTTCGCGGATGGAGTTGAATGGAAATGCGAAATAATAATAGCAAATATAATAGAGATGAGAGATAATATGAGATGAAGATGAAGAGAAACAGGAGGAGAACAAGCGAAAGAAGAAGATGGAGGATTGGGAGGGTCGACGTGAGTCCAATCAGCGGAGGAAAACTCGACAGGATTTAAAGTGGTCCTTTGACGAGAGAGACTTGACTTTTGATTCCCATCCCATATCCAATTGAGCTCACAGAGACACAGAGACAGAGAGGGGGGTGGGGTGCATGAGGGATGGGACGGCGGAAGGAGGGAAAACGAAAAGTTGAGTGGATTTTGGGTGCATACATATGCACGAGTATGTATGTACGAATGGATGGGAGAGAAAGATGGAAATTGTGGGCAACAACAAATTGTCAATCTCCTGGATCCTCCAGTTTCCCAGAGTCTCCAGTCTCCAGTCTGCTCCTCATGTATTTATTTATGGAGAGCCGGTGAATGGGATCCTCGCTCAGTCAGTTTGCGGATGAACATCCACCAGCGGGATTTATCTACAAGAGGCCCAACTTATCCTCTCTTTCTCTCTCTCTCTCTCTCTCTCTCTCTCTCTCTCTCTTTGGTTTGTCCATTTTGGGTAAAAGTAAAAGAAGAAGAGGGAGTGGAGTTGACATTGCTGATGGATTCGGATTTGGCTTGGAATTGGAGTTGCCCTGACGGTCATTCTCTGTTCATTCTCCGCAAAGAACCGAACAAGTCAGAGGCAATCCAATAAAAGTCAACATCCGGCTTCAATCTCATCCCTCTCTCCACTTTATATCTAGTCCCTGTCTGTGGCTCTGTATCTCTCTCTCTTTCTATCCTTTTTTGTTCAACCTTTGTCCAGTTTCTTGCCTTCCTTTCCTTTCCAAGTCTCACGTTTTGTTCACATCCAGCCAAAATATTTTCCGTCATGTTTTTCCCTTTGACCATCCACCTATATAACTATTGTATCAGTGTGTTTTCTCAAAGGGAGTAAATTTCATTTACTGGGCATCATTCAAATTGGGCTTCTGCTTCAAATACGACAGGATGATTTTGTTACAAAAATTGAAAATAAAAAGGTGCGTCCAGGTCACTGATTTTTGAATCCAACTTGAAAATCTTTGACAAAGACTAAATTTTGTTGTAGGAAAAACACTTTTTAAAAAAAACATGGATGAGTAAATTTAGTTTAAAAAATTGAAGAGCTTGAGAGCATAATACAGCAAGATGAAGATGTTATGGAGGTTCTTGTTTTTCAAAAGGAACTTGATAAGAAGACGTTGAGAGATATGTAAAAGGGATCTGATTACGATTCGCTCATCATATCCTGAACTGTATTGAAAAATGGGAATGAAAGGAGACGGGAAAAGGTCGTCTTGGGGGATAAAGCAGGGAAGATTCTTTTTTTATGTATGTAGAGATACTCCCTTGATAAATTACGCACATGTCGACTCACATGATGATGATATGCTCATCTGATATGATCCCTGAATAGACTCGACTGTCTCTTTATCTGTATGTCTGTTTGTTTGTCAACTTGTCCTTTCATTTATCATTATTTTATTTATTTATTTATTTATTTGGCGGGGGTCGTCTCGAGAAAAGCTCAACAGATAAAAGAATCAACCAAGACTCACATTCAAATGTATGCAACTAATAGTTTCCTATCCAGAGTGATTTCTAACTACTTTTTATCTGTCACTTTTGATTTTGGCTCCGACTTTGATTTTTGATTCACTCACAACATCCTACATTAAGTATAATACATATAGCTTTCAGTTTGTCACCCCAATGAAATCATGTTGTCCAAGATAATTAACCTCCACCCATGACTCTCCTTCCATCAATCTTCAACATTTTTATCTTTAACCTAAGAAATCTTGACTCTTTTGAATATAATTTGCATTTTGTACTCAAATTAAATACAAACTCATTCTAAGTTTGTACAGTGTTCGTCTGAAATTGGAAAAAATGCAGCCATTACACTAAAAAACGCAGCCAGTAGATACTTATTATAATCAAGTATGTAATTAATTATTACGAGTCGATAAGATGAAATGAGATGAGAGTAAGTAAGACTATCTTGTATAATTTGTATACATATTATACAGTTGAATTGAAAGTCAATTAAAATTCCAAACTGCGTCTCCCCTCTTATTTTCCCTGTATTCAAGTTGGAGTGGAACTAAACTCAAGTATCAAGTATATGTACTTATGATTATACTTGTAATGTGAATAGAAAAGGGAATATTTGACGAGTATTTAGTATTTAGATATGTTGACAGTTTCTCTACTCAGTGTATGGATGAGTAAATAAATAAATAAGGAGTAAATGGTGGCTAATTAGTATTGGAACGTTTCTCAATTCATTCATTCATTCATTATTAATTTACAAACATAATATGTACATACTACATACATTGGTATAGTGATTAGGGAGTTTAATGTGGGGGTCCATTTGTCTCCATTCTCCATCTCATTGCATTTTCTATGCATGTACGTATGTATGTGTGGATTTTAAAGGAAAGTCAAAGTCAAAATGTTGAGGGGACCTTGAATAGAGCTTTCAATAGGAGTCAAATACTACTCTGTAACTCTGTATTTTGTACATTTACAAGAGATATGTAGAGAGAGAGAGAGAGAGAGAGAGAGAGAGAGTCCCTCATCTTTCCATCCATCCCAAACATCGACCATCACACGCTAATTACTTTGACCATCAACGACAAGTGTAGAATTTGGGCCACTCTTTATTTATTTATTTATACACCGTCTATTTACTTACTTATTTATTTATTTATATATTTATATCTTTGACAAGGAGGAAGAACTAAGGCGATGGTCATCATCTTGGTCTTTATATTTGTTACATAGTAGTAAAACGTGGAGGGGAAATAATATTCTAATGACTTTGTGGAAAAAAACAAGAGGGGAAAAAATCAGAGTCCCTCTTCTGTCTATATTCATACTTTTTGTACATATATTTATGCATAATAATAGAAATACTATGGAAACTCGAAATAGCTAAAGGACAAAGAGCCGTGTCGCCAACTCCAAGTCTGCAACGCAAATTCATTCTCTCCTCCTCCT
>JAQIVE010003957.1:0-15508 GCA_034698285.1 Sminthurinus bimaculatus | reverse complement strand
TTTGACAGGTCAGGAGAGCAATATATAAACCAAAGTCGGAATTTTACCTCAAAAAAAGATATGGCCATTTCATGTTCTTGGTACTCTCATGTGTGTACCAGCCGCACAGATTTTTTCCGACTTTTTTCAATGACATATTCAGATTTTGTGTAGTTTTTGCTATATGATTAAGTCCAAGATCATTGAATTCCGTCAGCCCAGTCGTGAGAAATGTTGATTTGACGGAAGGCTATCTCCCCCGTTCATTTACAAGAGAAATCGCATCCGCGCCGCAGAGAATGCGCCCTCAAGCGTGACCCTGGTGACCTCAGATGTTGCCATCACAGTATTTAAGTCTTCAATGTATGGGTAATGTCCTCCGTTGATATGAACATCGTGGGTTGAAGAGCTTCGGAGAAAAGTATAGAAGCAAATCTGATGTATTGTCACACAGTCAGAATGTGTCTCGTTCTCCCTTTACTTCAATGTTAGAAATGGAAGAAAAGCACTGTAATATTAAATCGCCGATTTGCTTCTATACTTTTCTCCGGAGCTCGTCAACCCACGATGTTCATATCGACGGAGGATGTTACACATACATTGAAGACTTAAATACTGTGATGGCAACATCTGAGGTCACCGGGGTCACACTTGAGGGAGCATTTTCTACGGCGCGGAAGCTATTCTGCATGAAAATGAACGGGAGAAATAGCCTTACTTCAAATCAAGATTTCTCATGACTGGGTTGACGGAATCCAACGTTCTTGGACTCTATCATATAGCAAAAACTACAAGGAATTTGAATATACCCTTGAATGAAACCGAAAAAAATCTGTGCGACTTGTACACACGCAAGAGCACACGAAAAATGAAATGGCCATATCTTTTTTTGAGGTAAAATTCCGACTTTGGTTTACGTTTTACTCTCCTGACCTGTTATATGACAAGTTAGCCAAAAAATGAAAGGGACAAAAAACCTTTAGAATCGAATTCTACACAACATATGTGAAGCACAACAATCTGAGACACTTGGTGTGGTGACTACACAGGTTTAAAGATGAAATTTCAAAATGGCCATATCTTTTTTTTATTAACTGTATGTGATGGAAAAGCTTTAAAGTAATCCCCTTCATATGTATGATGTATTTGTGTGTTTTCATGTATCTACTATCTACTTATTGTCACAGCATGAAATTTCAGCTTTATATAAATCACTCCCACTCACACAACCGTTCCATGGCATTGCCTATAGCTATAACTACGAATTCAATTAAAAGGAAAGTATTTTGCATTTCAAAGAAGCGAAACGAAACAATAATATTATTACCATTGCTAGCTTCAATCAGAAAAAAGTCGGATCAAAAAGTAAAATCACAGTATGCTGCTTGTAACTATTCTACAATTCATTGTAATGGTAAGTGGTATATTATAGTGGTACGTTGTTAGAGACTGGAAAAAAGAACAAAAGTTTTTACGCTAATTAGCTACTCCAGTTTTCCACTTTTAAGTACTAGTGCAAAAACATGCAAATACATATAAGCACTGATGAGAGGCAGAAAATAAGTCGTGCAAAAAATTGCCCTTGAACTGTATTTACTGCAAGAAAGTTCAAATTTGTCGGTAAAAACAACTCTTAATGAACTTGAATTAATTTTTAAGATTTATGTAAGTAAGATGTATGGAAATCGTAGTGTTAAAATCAAGCCTACGACCGTGAAAACAATCAAGTAGCGTTTCATAGCGTATTTATCTTTAGTAAAATTTATATTTTTTTAAAAAATGTAATTTTTTGAACTTTTGTATTTTGTATGTTCCCATAACGAAATATCCCCTATAATTATGTTGGATTCTGTTTCCCCGAAACTGGGCCCGTTTTTTGGTTAAAATCCGCCTGAATTAGGGCTAGCATACAATAAAATCAACTGAATAAGGACGAGCGGCAAACTCTGTCAGAGTTTTAATGAAACTTCCCAATTCCGCCAAAAAACGGGCCGATTTTCAGGTTGGCAATTCGGCTTAATTAAATATGTACTTAATTTTGATACGGGTTACCAACAGTAATTCAAAACATATTGCAAATCTTCTGAATTACTGCAATGGCTGAAATTGTTGTTTTGCATAGTTTATTATGGAGAAGTGTCATTATGAATATAAATGTAAACATCTACATGGTATGTGGTTAAAATTGAGAAGCCCCACCAAGCTTACTCCTTGATGAGTTTACAGTGCAAGAGCCTACGACCTCCGTATGACGAATATGACTCAATTCTACTCATGTTCTGGCAACGAAGAGCTTGCCCTCGTGATTTTGGTATGCATGCCACCAAACATTGTGTATGTAGTATGTACACGCGTGTATTATTACACAGTCATCTTCAGTTTGATTATTCTTGGGTTTTGGAATTCTGAATTGGAGATTCGTTTCCATGTTCTTACCATTCGATATTCGACTCACGTTGGCAGACAGCTGACAGAGACATAGACTGAGACAAATACATACATACATACCCATAATATCAAGTGCATATGTACATAGACATGAGCAGAAGCTAGAATATGAGCCCGACATGGAAATATTATTCAGTCTCTTGTACATTCTCGACATTATACTTCCAAAGTTCAAAGTCAAGTCGAGTGGATCACAAAACGAAAACAAGGGCCAAATCTAACGCCGCAGTCCAAGACAAAGTCGAATTCTACCATTGCCAAAAGTGTCAAAGTTGACTTGATTCCATTTCAAAGTTCTTGAAAGCAAAAGCCTAGAGTTAAACTTATCCCGTGTGCAAGTATACATATACGAAATAGACGAATTGAATCAAGGAAGCATTCGAAACATTCTTGACGGAAACAGATTATTTTGAACTTGATATGGAGCTTTGGCAACTTCCAGGAGTGCTTATATATGTAGACTTCCCGTTATCAAACAGATTCAGAATTTTTAGCTAAGGCCGCAAGCTGCCGAATTTCTGCAACATTTAATGTAAAGACAAAGTATCATGAAGTTGAATGGAAACTCCAGTTCCAGCTAAACCAAAACTTGGGTTCAGCATTCAGATTTAGATTCAATTTCAGCTTCAACTGACTCAAAACGTCGTCAAGGTTTCACGTTAAGCTTCATCACCTCCGCAACCTAAAGTACATAAACATATATTGTATTTTTCCATTGTTTTTGTTTCATATTAAAATATTAACTTCTGTCCGAAATTTCCAGTTGCCTTCAATTTCAACTTGAAGTATCATGTTTCTGAAATTCATTAAATGTTGAGCAACAAAATTCAAATGACTAAACATGTAGATTCTAGGTATCTGTAGTTACAAGATATTTTATTTCCCACTTGTGAAATTTATTTTCGGACTTTTGTACACATGAAAATGATCCTTCTTCCTACCCAACACTTAAACATACTTTACAACTGTTAACCTTATCACAAATTTCACATTCCACATAAACTACGCAGAAATTTCACCTTTAGCCTTTAAGACAATCTGGACAAAAAAACAAGCCGAAATTTGTGTTGGCTAAAGCCCCTGAGAACTTAGATTTAATTTTGTTGCATAATTCTATTCCGCAGAAATTTCTCTCTTAGCTCGAATTTCTATTCCGTAATTGGATCCGCAAATTTTCAAAATATTTGGCGTAGTACCGCTTCATCCTTCTACATGATGCCTCATATATTGTTGGAATACGACTTTGAAACTGATATCTATCTCAAGAGACGGCAGATCAAACCAAACCAAGAAACAAAACTACAATATTTCTACATTTAAAAAAATACTGCCACTCTTTGTTTTATTTTCGTCTTGATGTGGACCGGAAAGAGTGCTTAGTTATTGTTGCCAAGGCAAGATTGGCTAAATATAGACGCAGAGAGGGAAAAAGCCATCGACAATTTTGAATTCAGCTTTTACGTTCCTTTCCCTTTCCCCCACTTTGATCACTCATAGTTACGTAATATCTGAGGAATGTAAAGCATCAAGTTAAATTGTTACTGCAAGTGAAACCGCCTCTTATCGCCTGTACCTTAACTGCTACTCTTGTATACTATACCCACGTTCACTATTATTGCACTTCAAACCTCCAAAAACGGTAACGGAGCTGGAAGCTAGAAATAGTAAGAAAGCAATGTTAAAGCATAGTGTACATAACTACAATACAACGCAGCACCGCATTTTCATTCACCGTCCAAATGAAAACAACACAAGTGCCTCAAATGAATGAAATAAGAAGCAAAGTGTGGGAGAAAGTGGAAGAAAGTTGGAAATAGAGTAAAACTACCACTAAAGGAGTGTATAGAGGATTAGAACGCTGAAAGCGCGTGAGGGCCTGAGAAAGAGGAAACCAGTGAGAAATGAAGGCATGGGATTTGATCTTGAGCTCCAACGGCCGATTTTACAGTCAGAAAGTTCTTATTCTATGTATACTGTATACAGATATTTTATTATATGATGTATCTACTTGTTTCATTTTACAGTGTTACAAGTTACAGTTTCAGCTCACAGCTCGAAACTGATACTCAAGTGGGTATGAGATATGAGATAAGGGGGAAAGAGCGTGCAATGTGACTCTGACATGCTATAGGTAATCCATTCACTGGGTGGAAAGGAACCAGGAGAGAGTAGAAGGAAACCTGACTACTTATATATAGAAAAAGGAGCTGAAAGAGACGGAGAACGAACCTGGGGAAAGGTATTTTAACTTCTGAGCTCTCTCTCTCTCTGTCTCCTTTTCTCTCGCTCACTAAGTCTAAGTCTCGTTGCCCGGTTGCGTGGGCGTATAGAAAATCTTCCATTTACGTCATCAACCATTTATATACGGTATAGTAAGATATAGAGTATAAATTTCCCCGTGTATGTAGATACTGCCTAGTTAAATAATATAAGAGAACGAAGCCAATTTACCTATATACGCAAAGTTTATACCAGAGTAATTGGAGATGCCCGCCCAGAGTTTTGTTTTTTTATTTTTTATTTTTGTACACTATAAACTGTACAGTCTATCTAAATAGACTACAAGCTTTTTATTTATACACCAACATGTAAAAACATGTGAAGATAAAGAAAAACTAACGAGAATAAATGCCCAGCAATTTTTCCATATATTCACCTTATTGCGCCTTTGTGCATATCACAGAAAGAGAAAATTAAGGGGAATAACGGTAAGAAACTGGATATATTACCAATTACGGTACATTCAGATATCAAAGGTAACAAAGGATAGAAAAATTTCCATACGCCTGTTTTTGCACATGAACTTAAATTGGAGGAAAGAATTCGAAAAAAATACTTATTTCAAGCTTGAGATTCAATAAATGCTAAATAAATGTACGTACGATTTACGTGCGTGTAATCAAGTTTGGAAGGGAAATCTAAATCGAGTTTGACTAGGCTGGAATTTGTGGTGAAAGTTGTGTAAGGAAGGCTACCCGTTTCTGCATCTGCGGGTATTTGTAAAAGCTCAGAGATCGGTGTGTAGTGTGTATATATAGTGCCGAAAAGAGAAAGATGTTTCAAGTAAGATTAACGGTTGTATACGGATTTTCACCGGTGGCAAGCAAACATTGAATGGGTCTGTTTAAACTAGTTGGACAGACGATCGACATGTGCAGTGGAATCTCTCGTCCCAGCAAATTTTGTCTGAGGGGTCAATTAACAAAATTACTACGCGTGTCGTGTGCGTGCTTTACCTTCATTTCATGCTTTAAGCTAAAATCCTGCTTTTATCCTGTACTACAAAGTGTACGTTACACATGTACACATGGTAAAACTCACAAACGCATAAGCAACAGTTACATAATGTTCTGATGTACACGTTTGTGCGTTTATTACGCTATGCTGGTGATTATTTTCTTTGTGTTTAGCGGCAGAAGAAACAGAGATAAAAGCATCAAAAATTCTGTTTAATGCAAGTAAACCATTCCAGGGTTTGTTTTGATTCTTGACCAACGGTCTCGCCTTTATTTATTATGTTTTTGTTTTTTTCTTTGAAATGGATTTTTCTTCAGGTTATGTAATGCTTAATTGTAACTTAATGTAAAGGTTTAGTTAGATAGCAGCAAAAGAAAAAAATCAGTGCCAGCTGTCAGAAAATTGCAAGATTTAGCATCCATAATGCAGAAACTAAAGCTTCTAGCTTGAAGAAAAGAAAGCCAACTTGGGGTAAATTGCTCAAGGCTTAAAGCTAATTCAAGAGTTTTGACCATTTATCGACATTTTCAAATGTACATAAAATATTTGAGCAGGCCTTAACAAAATGTTATCCCTTGTCCAGATAATACACATTGAGGATTCCTTTAAACCTTGTAGTGATTTTTGAAGTGGCACATGCAATGTGAATTTAGTTAGCACACGTTAAGAGCTTGTTTTCTAATGTCCGGCCGTTTAAAGGAATTGCTAGATTTTAAGAGTATCTATGTATTCCCATTTTAAAAGCTTAAAGCTTTTAAAATAATATGGAGGCAAATTAAAGGGATCAAACGGTTTCACGAAAAAACGTGTGCACGAGCCGTACATTCGCTTCCAAATTTGTTGGTTTGCTTGCCGTTGGTGTTTTCAGCTTATTTTTAGTTTCGTATGTAGTTATATGGATGTATTGAGGCAGCGTGGAGAAACCTCTCTTAATTGAAGGATCGAAGACCTAACGAGTGAGCGCAGAGAGAAGATAGTGAGAGGTTTCATTTAATCCAGAAAAATTAGGGGAGAGCATGGCAAAGTCAGCTGGAACTCCTTCAAATATTCAAGGATTTAGAAGCCTCTAATAGATTTTTATACATTATTCGGATTTACACAGTTGAAACTCATTCGCTACCACAAGTACTCTATAATCAATTAAAATTTCGTACATACATAAAATAAATCGAATGTTATTTGAACTGCACAATGTTGTAATCTCGCATATGGCTGTCTAACTGCTCGAATTTTCAGCTAAGAAACAACGCTAATACCGAGAAACTATTAAGCTAGTGATTCCATTTGCAATTGACTAAAACTACGAAACCTCTGTAATCTCTACATAATTAATAGATGGATGATTGTATAATGTGTAAACTTGCCTGCTCACTAGGTTGCTTAATTAATGGGTTGGAGTCGTATGCGTGAATAATAATAAGATGATAGATCAGTCAGTAAACTTGCATTAACAGACTCTAATACAAATACCCTTAAACATTAAAGCATTGCCCATTTCCATTTCTAGACCTTTAACTTGCTAAATAATGACTAAGGCAGAGAGAAACCAAAATTTATTTTAAGTTTGAGAGTATACAGCTGAAGAGAAAGACCGAAGCCGGAGACTGAGTCAGCTCGGCAAATCCATACAGATCCTTTTTCAATTATCTAGAGCGTACAAGATGAACTCTCCGAATTGCCGGGATCACATCACATAACATCACACCACATTGTACACAGTGCACTAACGCCGAGCAACTCAACTCAGCTAGAATGAACGACAATGTCACGAACCAGAACCAGGACTGGATATGTACGGCGCCAGTACCAGCAATCATAAATGGCAAAGGACAAACTCGTTTCATTCCCTCACTCCAAAACCCACACAAACCCAGGAACAAATATCTATAGTACAACGGCACATAAACTCGTAAGCAAGCCCGCAAACAAACAAATTCCCATTTAAAACAAGGACACGCGTTTAAAGTTCCGAATCATGACCACTGGGCAAAAATCACAAGGGAGTTAACAGCACGAGGGGAAATGAACTTTCACCAACCATACGCAACACATTTGCAATGCATGTACTTTGTCCATTGTGCATACATACGTATCCTGGTTTTGGGTTGCACATATGTTGTTTGCTCTTTGCTTTTCCGAAATTTTTTGAAGAGCAAACATTATTTGTTTTTTGTTGCAACAAAATCAAATACTCACCAATTTTGGGGCGAAATTCAGGGTTTTGGTTTGTATTTTCATTCTGAACGAAAAACGTAGAAGAATTAAAATTTTCAGAAAAAATAATTGCAGCAAATTTTAAGACTGTACATACACTGTACAGCGACAATTTTCATTAAAATTATCCATCAGAATTTAGAAATGTCCTCCGTTGTCTCACATTCACTTGTCTCTGTTCTAGAGTCCAATAAATTTTTACAGTGAAAAGGAGGGACGACCAAAGTATACAAATTAACACAAATTTCCATTTGAATGAAAAGCAACCTTTTCATTTGCCCGAGTTCCCTTCATTTATTCAAGATGCATGGAATGGAATGGATCAAATGAAAACTAGGAATTGTGTCAGAGCTGAAAGCTGGAGAAAGAGAAATAGAAAGGATGTAGAGAGAGAGTCAGAGCTACAGAATTAAGAAGGAGAAGCAGAGGAGAAAGAAGCTGTCGCTGTGAATGTAATCGTCCTGTAATTGCATAATTCAAAGCAGTTTTCACAGCTCCTGTCGCCGAGCCTTTGCCATCAGCATGGGCCATGTGTTTTTATGTATATTTATCTATGTATGTATTTACGTGTGTAGTGTGTATGTGTCACCGTGTTAGTGGTGCATGCAGCAGAAGTAACAGAAGAGAAATGTATGTACACAGCAAAATATGTACTGGTGGAGAAAGGGAAAGGAAAAGGCAGATTTTATGAAAGAGAAAGGAACAGAGCACGAGACAGCTCAAAGCCGGAACTTTCTCCTCGTCAAACAAATAAGCAAACCAAGGAACGGCACCGACATCTGCAATTACATGCTGTGCGCTCGTGGGTGCACAGCAAGCAGAAATTCACGTCTCTTTCCTCACGCGCCCCACAAAGGATGACGACGGGAAGTTTATTGTTGGATATTAATTAAGTGGAACATCATTCCGGTGACAAAGGGGGGAAGGAAGGTGTCAAACTACAATCGTGATTTTTTGTTTATTTTATCAACAGGCTTCAGATTATTCTTTTTCATATGTCCCTTCTATGTATATTTTAATCTTTTGGAGTGTTATCATTTGAAACTGCTTTTCAGTCTATTTTTGTCTAATTTTGGGCAAGGTCCAATGAACTCCATCAAAATAGTCGGAGATCGAACAAACTTGTACAAATAGACTAGGTTTCAAGTTAAACGAAAGCAATTTTGGTTTCAAATTTCTGAAAAGATTTTAAATCAAAATTGTTCAGTTATTTATGCTTTTATATTTTGATTTATAGTTTCTGTGCCATTTTCACTGTATATGTAGAATAGTTAAAAAAACTGTATTTATGAGTTCTTTGAGTTAGCGCGATAATATTTGTGAATCACGCGATTAAACTTAATTAAATTGCTGATTTCACAACAAATGTTTTACTAAAAAATTCGCCAATTGTGTATAGCGTGTTTTTCAAACAAACTTTAAACCCTGGATCAATCACGACTAAAAAAGTATCATGAAAAAAATGATGAAAACGTAAAATCGTAGTTTCATTCTCGATTTGTTGATTGTTAGCTCATTTTCAACAAACATTTCTAGGACTTCAAACTAAGGTTTCAATTCCGATGAAAAGATGATTGAAATCGAAGGCAATGTAAATGTAAGAGCTCACTTAACAACTTTTCTTTGAACGCAAAACAGAACAAAGGCTAGAGTTGGATGTTTATTAGTTTTTACTTTAACAATCGCTATTTTCAACTATTGGAGATCCTTGGTAGTAATTTTTACGCTTTCATGTCCCATTTCTTTGTTGTCTCATTAAAACTTTGAGGAAAGATAATCATTCTTCAATTACATGAAACTGGATCCAACTAGATAAACTGAAATGATTTATTATTAAGTATTGGCGTACTTTGTGTTTTTTTATATAATGCTTTGTTCTTCTATCGATTTCTTCAACTTTTTGTACTGCAAATTATGTATGCATAATATGTATAATCATTGGAGCAGCCGGTAATGAGAAAACTGAAACTGAAAACACCAAAAGTGAAAAGAAAAACAATTTCGAACAAGTATTTATTTAGTTTTGCAAAATGATGAGAAAATGTATTCAGAGAAATAATGACGAGGAAAGTAAAAGTAAATAATTGGCACTTATAGACAGTTTTCTGTCATGAGTCCCTGAGACAGTAAAAGCAACAAGGCGTTGGTAATTAGTTTAGTAATTAGTAATCAGGTGGTAATTTTCAGTCAAATATGTCCAAAGCAACACAACTGCTACGTACCTGTCCTAATACCCATAGCAGAGAGATTAAAACAGGAGGAAGCACAGAAAGAACGCTTTTTGGATTTACCTAATTGAGCAAATATTTTTGTTTTTTAACGTTTGAAAATATTTTGAGTCATCTCTCTTACAAAAATACACACAATGGAGAAAACTAGCTCTGACCTTTGACAACTTGCTTTTATTAACTATCCGACTGGAAGACTTGCATACTTTTTCATGTGAGTTTAAACTCTGGGAAACCATTCCAAGTGAGCAAAATCGTGTGGAAATCCCGAGACATTTTGATGGTAAATGGATTTAATTAATTCAAGGATTCAATTACCAATTAATTTGGTTCTAAAATAGAAGAAAACGCGAGCGCGATTCTTCGTGTTCGGAGCAATTTCATGCATGATATACGTAAATCGTAAATATTTTGAAGGTTTTAGATTTCAAATACAATTATTGGCCTTAATTCTTTAAAAGCAAATCGATTGCTGCTAAATCAAGCTCTGAAATCAATCAATGCCTAATACTGTTTTGTTTTTTTATACAAAGGCAACATTAACATGGTTAAATAAAACAAACATTCTTCTGTTTGAATGATTTCTTTGTTACCGGTAAAAATTTCAAATTTAACCTCGATCTTTGTTGCATCGTTACCCACTGCTGGCCCTGAAACTTTTAACATGAATATGGGCACCTTGAGCTATTGTTTTCCCGATTTTTTGGGGAAATAATACAATTTTTGAACTACCGAGAGTTGCAATTTTTGACATGGAGTCAAAATTTTAGGGATTTGGTAATATAAAGAAATTTTATATCATGAAATGTGACTCGCTTTGATAAAAACTTTTGTTCTGATAATTTAAGGATATCATGATCACTGATCACAAAGCAAGAAACGTGATGAAGCCAACATAAAACAAAGTTTAACAACATATTATATCAATGTTCAGTCTAAAGCAGATGATGAGAGCTTACAAAGAAGAATGTGTGGATGTTTCTCCTAGAAATGTTTACTTGTCTTTGGCATGGTCCATGTAAATAAACTTTGAGTCACCGGCTATATTATGTACCTTTGTAACTTCCCACACACAGCAAAGACAAAAGAAGACATGTATAATGTATAGACTCGCACTGTGCATTGTACAGTGTACAATACGTGAATAAGCTTCACGTTATACTCAAAAGTGCCTTGGCATTTCCCTTGGCAACTGTTTGCTTGCTGAATACTTTTCCATCATTCATTCTCACAAGTCACAATGCTCTCTTTGAAAAGTCCATTGAGCCGGTATTTTCTATACTATCCGTCTTCCTTTCTCCTTCTTTTCGCTCTACTCTCTACACATCATGTGTCTAATCAAATTATTTGTGCCATCAAAAGAAAGCATTGAAAACGTGATCCGGGGGACGAAAACGAATAACATTCACACTTGATAGTTCCCCAGCAACAGCACAAGCGTGTTGTATATACAGCAAAACATTCGTGTATCCTCTTCACTTTGCATAACTTTTTGCGTGCATGTTGCCCATTTACCTTTGTATGTATGCAACTTCAAATTTTGCAGCAGAATAAACTTTCAAACAGAGAACAATTTAAAAGATGAAACTGGAGGATCTTGTAAAAGTTTTCTTTCTGAGAAAAAGTAGTTCCTTATTTTTGACTTTTTTAAATGCCACGGTGAAAAAAGCCAGGTTTTTTCTTTTACACCGTTTTCAAAGGTTATCTGTCTTTTTTCCATCAAAACGTTTTGTAATTACTTTCATTAAAGTCACTCTTTCGTCAAAAGCTGCAGTCTTATTCCCCCCTCACGTGTGAAAATTTCTTGTCACAAGCGTACTAAATTTCAAACAAGGCATTATAAAATTTTCAATACGGTCAATGAAAATTGAATACTACTACTTCAGAGCGTTTTGTCATCCTTGTGAATTCAAAGAAAATACTTTTCAAGGATCATCAGGCTGAGATTATAAAAAACTTGTTTACGTATACAAATTTAAATTAGATTCGCTAAAATACGGCCAATCTAAGCTTAGATGTGTAGAGTTTGATCTAGCAAATTCAAAGCAAGTTGGACCAATCACGTGGCCAAAGCATTGAGTATAATGGAAGAAGAGCCGAATCACAACAGGGATTGCACAGTATATGTAGACTGTATGCTCACTACTGGTATTTTGGATTTGGAAATGTCAACCGTGGGATGGAAGTGGAACAGAATCAGAGGATCATATTCCTTTTACATGGCAACAAAATCATCCCAACTTTTCCAGTGACATTTGACTTTTACGCTTGCTCTTATTCCGTTGCTTTCCCGTTCAAAGTTTGAAAGATATTTTGTAAACACTTCCGTCTCAAACTTTGATTTCCTTTATAGGAACGTAAATCTCCAAAGAATTCTATCCATCAAATATTATGTACGTACGTTGTTGTTATTGTATTGAATTTCCAGATGTTTTTGCTTCTTCCTCTTCTTTACTACATACTTTATCCTTCACTTTATCCCTTATTATAATAAAGTGCAATATCGCACATTGGGAATAACCGGTAAGAGCTCAGTAAAGTAAAGTCATTATTATGCAAGTAAATATTTAAACTTTCTCCTGGCTGTTTGTCAACCAAGAGAGTGGAGCAAGGAAAAGCTTAAGTCAACACTATAGTGAAAGTCAACAAACCTTGCTTTCGTACTTATCTACATATTATTTATTTTTTATGCTTTGTTCCTTATCAGTCTTTGACAATACAATGCACTGCATTGAAATAACAATCGTACTTTCGTGTTTGTTTCCTTGAAACTGGAGAATTTATCAAAAATCGGTGATTTTTTTGTCCTTTCTACATCCATAATCTAATTTTCAGTTTTTCTCCGCAAGTAAAATCATAGTAAAAGCTAAAAGCGCACTGGGCGCAGTTTCTTCATCTATTGGCTTAATTAACCTTTAACCTAGTCGATAATTATGGGCTCGTGTGGTTTTTTGTACTAAACAAATGATCATTTACCTTAAAATTAACCATTCTTTGCATTATAATTAAATCTGGATGAACGAACAAATTGACTTCCGCCATATCATGTTGCCCATGAAGAAGTCGAAAATAAGGATCTTTTTATTTACCTTATAGAGCACAATACAATAAAAGCTTCATGTGAATTTAACTACAGGCGTTCTAATTTCTACGCTTGTGGAAACTAAACCCACGGTACGTCATTGATCAAGAGCACACACACAATCGAGTTTTAATTTCGTGAAACACACACACGACGTCTCTCTTTCACCACAAAAGTCGACTCGAGTTTTGTCGAGTCAAAGAATTATTTTGATTTTAATTTCAAATCAAGCCAAATCAACTCCTCGGATCAAAGGGCGAAATTCTACCACCGTATCACAATACACACACATGTCAAGTGTGTTAATAATGTGATGATAATAATTAATTTTATTATTACCATTTTAATTTATCTTTTCATCAAAAATAATGTATACATATAGTTGTTGCAGTCAATTAAATGAAACCTTTCAAGTTTATAACCACCTTTCAATCTGTGCTATACATACATACATATGTGTACCCTGTTTTTGTAGTCGTTGCTGTATTTTGCTTAAAATTTGTTTGATGTCGTCTCCCTGTAATTTCTCCAGAAATCTCTCCACGTGGCTTTATATTTTATTTCATTTCATTTCAGTTATATTTTCCTTTCTTTCAAACCTCTCTGGCGTAACTAGTCCCTTCTTGGCTTTGTGACCACAAGTTTCAGGGTCTCCTTTGCCCAAAAGTATAAATAATTAAAATAGTTTATAAATTGTGTGTACCCTCCCCATGCTTCAAATATATGTGTATGCATAAAATATAAACAAAGAGACGCCAGTTTCAATTGACATGAGTATTTGCACAGTAGTTGAGTTGCAATTGTGGGCATACAACTAGACCTATGTGCATACGGAATATAGAGACCAAGGGTGGAGAAATTCCTTCAAGTGTGGTGGCGTTGAGTACTTCAAGAAAACAGTCAAGTATGGCGCAGACACACACACTCATGTTTGTTTGTTTTACCAGACAAATTACACTCAAAATATTCCTTGGCTTTGGCCTCAAAATCAATGAAAATGGACTAATGCTAATAATATACATATCTATGATGTATGTACATCTACATTAGTACTATAGAATACCAAGAAATGACAAATAATCGAGAGGAGACGACGCAATTGTCATAATAATTGCGGCTGATATTTATAGATAATAATAAAATGTAATGTTTTGTTCTCCTTCCACCGCGTATTCTATGTGTACGTCTTTGCATTCATTTACTTCATGCATGCTAATGAATAATGAATAAGTATACATTGTAAACATATGCAATGTCAATCCATTGTTTGTTGCAATTATTTTGTGCATTTGGGTGAGTTCCCAAACAAATTGTACGACTGATGCTGATGTATTATTTTTGTTAATAATTCCAGGTTTCCTAATTACGGCTCGATTTGAGGAGTTTTCGTGGGACAGCAACCGATTGTCCTGGATGTTGGGAATTGGAAACAAAAGCACGACATTGCATATTATACATTTTTCTTTTGTGCTTTTGTTTTGATTTTTAGTTCCTAGACTTTAAAAAGTTCATTTAAATTCACAAGCTCAACAATTGTTGCAGTAAATTGAATTTTTTCTGTTATTTTCATAAAGACCATAAATATGTATGTCTTTACTTTGAATGGCTACCTACAACGAAAGTTTAACACAAGAAAGCTGAGGAATGAACTTGCGTGTGTTTTCATACACACCTTTCAAATTAACTTTCTCTCCCTTCCAGAGAAAGTCAAGGTTACATTTATCTACAAACTATGCATGTATACTATACATTGTATAGTGTATGTATACAAAAGGTCAATAAAAATCCAAAGGAAGCGCTGGGTAAACAAACAAGTTGAAGAAAAAAGGTTGGAGAGAAGCGGTCATTTTATGTTCAATGAATAACAAATGCCGAGATAATGAACACAATGAATCACCTCCCATCAGCCACATAACCCCATAACAAAGTCGGCAGTTATGTAAGAAGACGAATCGAATAAAGTCGCCACTAAAATTCACTCGCACTGCACAATTTTGCCACGAAGCAAAATTCCTCTGTCAATTATTCAAATGGATTCTCTTCTTCTTCTCTATATACATATATACGCCTCTAGAAATTCATTTCCTTGTACATTGTACGATGCTCACAAAGAAGGCTCACGGCCACTATTAAATTGCCGAGTTCATGACCATCATCCCTGTACATTGTACATTGAACGTACAAGGTACGTACGTCGTACATACATACATACATAAATGTGTATGGTATGTATGTATAAAAATACAGTAAATTTCCTATCGATTTCCCTTTCCAGCTTTGATGCGTATACATTAGACGTCTTCATTTTACACAAAAACGA
>JAQIVE010003956.1:0-15511 GCA_034698285.1 Sminthurinus bimaculatus | reverse complement strand
ACATGAAAACGTTTCCACATATGTGATAAATAGACGTAGCTCTAGTTTATTATAATCTGATTTCGCGCCACAAGGATGGATGATACAAAAATTTCGAAAAAAAACCTGCATTCTTGACGTGGCCAGACAATATGTATTAAGAAATAAGATCACCCAATGTGCACAATCAAAATTTTCACAGTTATAGGTCATTGATGCATATATATAGGCGATTAAATTGAACTGGGGAAAAGTTGATGCACACACTACACAATGCGCTCATAAAAACTTGAAATTATAAAATTTTCAATACATAAAAGCTTTAATTATTTTTCAATTTCCCTCTCTGAATCGTAGTCTATAGAGTCTATAAGTATAACAAAAGTTTAAATGGGTTAGTAAAGGAAGCAAAAAAAAGCTGCTGCTTTATAGAATACTGTAAAACATTCACCCATTTTGTTATTTGCTTGAAAAACGCTATTCTTTTCATTTTTGGGGTTCACAAGAACAACAACCTATTCATGTCCGCTTTCTATAATCAAGTAGAGAGTCTATATAATAAGGTTGGAATCGGTGACCATAAATTTATGTCCTGGAATAGATTCGACCTACTCCTGCAAGTTTTGGAGGAAAAAAGAGCTAATAACACACATGGCATATATATTGAGCCAGTTTTTTCCGTGTGATTCTCAAAGGAATTCTCAGTACACCAAGAACAGAACAGACTCTGTAATAGTGAACGTCGATCGGAGAAAAGGAGGAGAAAAAATCGCTACCTGCTTTCTCCCTCTCTCTTACTCTCATCTATTTCGTCTACCATATTTATTTGTAGAAACACAAAACATTATACTTTGAGCCGACGATTTCTTTATACACTTTCCGAATGTCTATACAATGTTTGATCAGGGTGGATTTTCTTCTTTCTATTTTCTTCAAAGTAAAAGCTTAGTAGACATCTTTAAGGGATTGACTTTTTTTCTGTTTTTCTGTATTCTCCTTTTTCATTTTCCTCGCCAACATTGGCTTTCTTTCTTGCCTATTAATAAAAGGAAATAAAAAAGCGTGGTACAGCATGTTCTTTTAACGTAACTAGTTTTAAATGGAAAGGGGAAATTCTATCCGTACAGTTTTATATGTACATTGTACAGTGCGCATACTTTGTGGCTAGAATGTGAGACGTGAGTAGCACGATAATCATATGAAGGATGGTTCTTTATTTGCTACTTTGGATGGAGTTTGAATGTGGGAGATCCTTCGAGTTTGGAATTATCTCAATGAGTTGCATTTTCTTCTGGTTTATGAACCTGAACGCTTGCGTACAAGATGCTCATGATTAGTCGAAGGAGTCTTCCTGTCATTTTCAAGTTGTATTTATGCTATTTACAATTTTTTTCACTGCCACTGCTCACGTAATGCTTTATAAAAGCATAATATCAATTAGTGTTTAAAGTACGTACAGCTACTGGCTTTACGGATCTTGCATGCTCATATAGTGATAAGGAATTAATACCTAAAGATTAGAACGGATGGAGTAGCTCTGCGTACGCATGAGCTACATCTATTTATTCTGTTTTCAGTGTTTTTAAAACATCTTCACGGATATGCAACAGCAAAAATGAATCGAATGATTTGTTTTCACTTTCTTCCTATAGTTTTCAAGGTCGTTTTCGTTTTACAGCTTTCACACATTCCTCTGGCGAATTCTCTTCCAAAAAAAATTCGAGTTGTTTCTTGAAGTGGTTTCTTTTATCACCTCGAATGCCAGTGGTGAAAGAAATGCTATACACATAAGTTTGTATACTCTGGGTTCACGTTTATTTCCGTATCATATCATATCACCTACAGAAACAACGTAGGTATACATTCATACATATTAAGTAACAAAACCAGGCGCTTGCTGTAACTGTTGTGCCGTTGTGCACAAATACATACGTAGGTGCCTATGTTCTGTATTCATAGTTATGTGTAATCAATCATATTTTATTTCATTTCAGGTTGCTGTAAAACTATAGTCTCTTGTACATAGCATTTTCATGCCTTTTCACATTAAAAAACTATGTGCTCTAATAACCCCGCGGTTTATTCCACATTATGTGATAAGCAGCTTTTTGTTGAGCCGAAGAAACTTGTAAATTTTAAGGACATGGAGAAACTTTAATTAATTTTAGCTAGTGTTATTCTTTATTTATATATGCATATTTACACTTGGATCACTGTGGCAAAACGTGGCGTAGAGTTTTTAATTTTCCCTTGTGGCAATGACCAAAATTATTTAAAATGTATGTACTAAAGTTGTTTATGGTAGTTTCACTCAACTTCTATTTCTCGGTATTCCCCTTCCTTCCCTTATTTTTCCCTGCCTCTTTGTTTTTACACATTTACCGTAGTTTCGGAAACGATGAAACTATTGAAATATTTGGTATATCATCGAGTTATAAACAATGGGGGCTGTGGAGCTGTATCCGGAACTACGGTATTTGACCAAATTTTGCCTCCCATCTCCAAATTGCCAATTTACAAAAGCTGAGAGTAAATAAAGATATTTTGATGTGGCAGCAGGCAGCAGAGGTATAAAATGTTGTATGTACGTACGGCATATTAAAACCAAGTAAGCAGTATGTACCTAAAAGTAAACGAAATCTTGATCACAGATCGAAGAATGAAAAGAAATGAAGAAACTGTCCAGAAAGTTATAGGATGATGTAAACGGCATGATTGCAACAAGGAATTGGACTGAAGTTGTTTTTTTTTGTTTTCTTTAAGCACTTCCTTAAAAAGTTTTTGTCTCATGCAGTATTTCAGAATGTGGTATATTTTATTTCCCGTTAGCCTGTTATCCCACTGCGTTGATTGAACATTGTACATTGTACATAGAATCGAATTTTTGAAAACATAATTCGGCTGAATATTGGCAAATCAAAGTTTGTTTATGGTTAACCTTGTTTGTGAGGTGCAAAGCATTTAACAATTATTGTAATTTAAAATTTTGAAAATTAGATAAATTTGCTAATCGTTTCACTTTCTTTGATTTTTCAGGGGATTTGGAAAGCAGGGCTACCAATGTCAAAGTAAGTTACTTTTCGATGCTTTTGAAACTTAACTGCCGTAAAAAACCCAAATTTGTAAAGTCGTTGCCAATAACCTTTTCCAGGCATCCAGGCATGTGAGAACTCAACCATGTTTTCTAGCTTCTCAGTCATGATCCTAGGGTTTCTCCTTGGGTAAAAGGGATTTGGCGGTGACTTTACTGAAAACTTTGTAATGATTTTTAGTTTTATCGATTCACCGTGTTTCTAACAGTTTCTAAAAGCTTTAATTCGATGTCGTACAAATTTAACACATAGAATTGAAGTTAATTTTTGATAATCTAATACTTATTTTTTAGCACTAACTTTGTTTGTATCTTGTAGCATTTGAAATATTGATAGCTGGTATTTACGCCTGTCAAAGTCCATTGTACATTGTGTAACTTTTTTTCTATACTCAAAGAATAAAAGTTTTGTAGAAGTAAATTGGAGAAAAAAAAGTGTACACCATGAATCTATGTATTCCCTTGAATGGAAATGTAAATTCCAGTCCGTATCTATAGCATATACCTCGGTGATTTATGAGAGATAGAATGTAAAATGTAAAGTTGAACCTTGAAAGAGTTCACAGAATTCGAGTTTATGTCTGTTTTCGCGTCCAAATTTAAGACGTTTATTTATTTTTTTTCTTTCTCCCAACAGTTTGCAGTTTCGTCGTTCACAAGCGCTGCCATGAATTCGTGTCATTTACTTGCCCGGGCGCCGACAAGGGTGCAGATTCGGATGTAAGTTTCTATGATAATGTGTACGTGTATGCAAGTATGTATGTAATACAGTTCGATACAATACGCACAGATTTTGAAAAGTCGGATTTTTGTGTCTCTACAACGTTCATGTTTTATGCGTGTACATTGTGAATATATAGTAGGTGGGAACCAATCCCCTAAACTATATGTATGAGTGTATCAGATGTGAATCATCATTGTCTTTTCAATGAATGCCCAGAAGAGTACTGATGGTAATATAATAGCGAATTGTAAATGACATTGTAATGGATGCAACGAAATTCTGTTTTGACGTATTCAAACTTTCTCTTGTTCTGGTCTTGGTTCGACTGTGACTTTGGCAATCAGAAACTTGTTGTAAGCGTATGCTGTTAAATTTATCTATGATCCACTGGTAATACAATGAAAACAAGTGAAGAAGTAAGAAGCATGTATTGAGACAAAAACTCAAACTATTTATAACCTTGCGGCATAAAAATGAAATCTTAAGGATAAGGTTATCAGGAAGAGTTGGTATGGTTTTCGTAATTAAATTAACTGTTACTAAAGGCTTTTGTACGTCACGCCGAGACTATACTTTTCAAATTTGATTTTTTTGGAAGAAAAACTTTCACAATCCTCTATGATTTCATTGCGACACGAAAGTCTAACTGAAAATTGTTTGGATTGTACTATTGTAGAAACGTTGATAGGTATAAAACATAGAGACAATATCTCCGGCAGACAGTAGAATTTTCTATCTTTGAAGTCGAGGCGACAGGTAGTGAACTAAATCCAGAAATAAAATCTATTATGCTTACGTACGATTCTGGGATTCTCATCCTTAATCTTTCAAAGGTCTCTGAATCCCCCTGCGCGTCCTTTATGTGCAGATCATCCGCTATTTCTCAGAACTCACCATAAGTAAATAAAAATTGGTTGTTAGTTGTAAGTAAGAAGCTTTAAAGAAATCTTTCGGATCATCATGTACATGTGTCCAGATTTTTATAGCAATACTTGGAAATTTCTATAATGCAAGTAAGGAGGCCCGTCTTATGACGGGGTCAAAAAAATTAGCCGGAAATCGTCATACGGTGGCGCAACAACAGTGTGGATACGGTCAATAGTGGCCTGATTACATACTTGAAAGCAGTCACCTTTTCATCATGTTCGACATTATTCTCCTCCTCATTGATTCAACAGCATACTTTTGCTATTTTTTTCCATTCCCCCCCCCCTATTCACTTAAGGTCATCTGATCCGATGTCTTAATGTACTATACTCAATCGAGATCTTTCTTTTTCCTATTGATTCGACGTCGTTCTTTTTCCTGTTTATGTCGTGTCAAACGTTTCCCCTTCTATTTAGTTTTTTTGCTTCCACAATTTTATGTCGTTGTTTTCTCTATGTATTGGGATTATTTGATAAAAGAGAGGAACCTTAAATGTGTTATTGTGTTTTAAGGCTGCTTTTATCCCTATGCAGAGTGTTTTTTTCGCCCAATATATGGAGGCTGCTTTTCTCTTATTAAAAAAGCACCCTCGATGTATAGGCAAGAAATGAACCGCAAAATAAAGGGGGAAATAGAAACTTCAATACATATAGGGAGAATACTTTGCCAATAGATTAGCCCTGATTTGTTTCGCGTATGATTCGACACGAACGGAAATTATTGAGACCTCTTTCCCCCGATTTATTGAGTTTATTGTTTTTTCCTATTTGTTCAGGTTGCTTTTGTGCGCTTAACAGAAACCTAAATAAATAGGGAAAAATAAAAACCACAATAATTGGGGGGAAAAGAGGTCTCAATAAATAGGTAAAATGTCTTCCCATAATTTTTTCCCTCATTAGTTTTCCAATATATTTGTGGGTGTCGGACACACGAATGCCACCGGATACGGATACTATAATAGTGTTTGATATCATAATGTATACCCATGCAACTTTTTTGTTTGCAAATGTTACAATTCATTATGCACGTACACAATTACATTATTATTATTTTGAAAGACCGAAGGACATCAATTTGCTTTGGTATTTATGAAAGCAAAAACGGAAATTATTGGCCGTCGGCAAAAATAATTCTTAAACACAAGCTACAAACCAGTGGTATAACTTACACAGAATTCTTTAGAATTTCAAATTTCAGATCATCCATAATACCTGAGCTTTACACTGTTTTGAGTAGCGCGTCCTCAAGTTATACTGATACTTTACTGTGTTTTGTATTTGTATTTCCGTAACTAGCTGTAATTTTGAGAAAAGATTTGAGCTTTTAAAAGATTTATCTTGCATTTTATCATTTATCATATTATTATTCTAATTCAGTGCATAGATATAGTTATTTTGTACTATTTATCTGTTCCGAAATCCAAATAGTACAATGGCTACTTTATATTGATATAAAAATACTTTAGAAAATATTATTTGAAAAGTAATAGGGTAATCTTAGTACTACAGAGATTCCCCTCATGAAAATCGCCCAAAATATTGTAATAGGCCAGAAAATGGCTAGAAACTAGAAACCATATACATTATTCACAAATTTACGTAGGCTACATGCAGGAAATGTTGGGAATTTGGAATTTTTTTCTTAAAA
Source organism: Sminthurinus bimaculatus (assembly GCA_034698285.1). Lineage (NCBI taxonomy): Eukaryota > Metazoa > Arthropoda > Collembola > Symphypleona > Katiannidae > Sminthurinus > Sminthurinus bimaculatus. The sequence goes on along the minus strand of JAQIVE010003956.1, from coordinate 9,143 downwards.
CTCATGGAAAATATTTCAGCATGCATATATATAATATGTAGTTAAACTGCTGGACTCTAGCAAGTACCTACTTTGAAGTAAATTTTACAGAACTGTTCAATATTTTTACATGCATAATGTGAATTTTTTGAACATTAAAAGCATCTAGTACAACATACGTGTAAGCCCAGTATTTTCTAAGAGATTTAAAAAAAAGTTTGTGTATGTATATTTAATGCTGAAAAATGTTTTGCTTTGAGAGGTTTTTTTGTACTCTGAGTACTGAGCACCGAAAGAAAGTAAAAATGTTTATTCATCATCCATTTTTTCTTTCAGGAGGTAGATAAAAGTAATTCGACGGAAGTACTACGCTGTAAAGACTGAAAATGTTGTTTCTGTTTCATTGTATATAAGCTTTATGTTTTTCTTTTAAAAAGTATCATATTATTCTAAAAAGAAAGCGGCGGAGAAAATACTGACATATTATTATTTATGCATTGAATATATTGTAGAAGAGGGAATATTATGTAGAAAAGTACGACACAAAAAAGTACTATCATCTCCCTGAAAGTCCATAGATACATACATGCCAACGAGTAAAACCCATATTATAGTCATTAAGGAGGTTTCAGAAGCATGAATGAAAATGAAGGAAGGTGCAGAAAACATTAAAAGCATTGAGGATTTACTTCTTTTCCTTTGTTCGCCACAGGCACACACAACAGAGCTAGTCCCACTATAGCCTCCAGCGATTAAGATTGTCATTACGACGGGGTCTACGCGAAAAAAGTCTATCTGGAGCTCTAGTTATGATTCACAGTGCTTATAAAATTTGATAAAATGTGGTTCTTTTTTTGCTCTATTCAAGTGAGCTTTCATTCATTGGTATCTGACCTGAAGAAAGGGATGAAATTCCTTCGTTGATCCATAATTTATATATGAGTTTCCGTCCCTGATATGTACAGAAGACAGGAGAAATTTGAACAGAAAAATACTTTTGTTTTAGATATATCTACAATACAGATGCCATACATATAGTTTTCACTTTACATTCTTCTATATTTTCTTTCGAAAATTTAACTTGAATTCAATTTGATTTTTACATCATGTGCATATTGTAAATGTCAAGACTTTGCCTGCATACAAATTGTACATTCATGCGCTTTGCATTCTGAGAACGGATACAATGCATTGTATAGGAGTGTTTATGGACTGTAACTGATTTGTGTTTTCCCTCGCCGCTCATCATAAGTAGGAACTGTCCACACTTGGGAAAAGTTGAACATCCTCTCTGCAGCATAAACATTTGGCTATGGAAAAGTAGTCGCAATTCTACGTCAAGCAATTGGAAAGTTTGGCATGAAGTAACTAAAGCATTTAAAGTTTTCGTTGAATTATTAGCCAATCGAACTGTGTATTCGTTCGTTCGAGGCGTTGTGCTTTTATTTAGCATAATTTTTAGCTCGTTTATATTTCCGTTCTGCTCTTGATATAAAAATGTTTGTAACGTTTGTTCGATGTATATTTTTTTCTCAGTATCGTTTCAGTATACGTAAAGCTCAGCAAAAAAATATATAAATGGTTTGGACCTTTGAAATTCAGAAATATTATGATTGTGACAAGAGAACAGTTTTTATTTTCACGGAACTTCAAACACCCTATTTTTAGCCTGAATTTGTCAAATTATCTGGGAAGACTGTAATTAAATAGTTGGGTGTGTCATTGCTTAAAACTACCGGTACAGTAAAGTAGTGAACATTTTCAGCATACATTTCCCCAAAGTAATTGAAAATTGAAAGTAATACCAAAAAAATCGAGAAAACAAAAGCCTCGTCTTCAAATGCCAAACCTTTGTAATCTCATTTCACAGCATGGATTTAAGACTACTTTTCATATTGTCTATATAATTCAGTGTAAAGAAAATGGCAGGAAAAGGAAGAAGTTTGATTCTAAAGAATTCGTAACTATTTCTTTTTCAATGTGATAGTGTGTAAAAGCTACATGGTAGAGACTTTTACAGCTGAAAAAGCCGCTTTCGTATTCATCCTTAGAGCATTTGATATGGTTCCTTGTTTTCTTTTTTCCTTCCTTTCTTAGTACTGTCAGGAAGCGTTTATACAAGGTCCTTAAAGAAAAAAGAGGCATAAGATTTTCCTTTTGAATCGCAATCTGAATAAGAGTACCAAAATGAAGGGGCGGGAAGTAAAGTTGTATGTATATACAATATACTATGTCCTAACAATATTTTAACAATGCAGTTACATATAAATATGTACAAAGAGTGGGAAACCCATCCATCGTCCATCAGCTATTGCAAAAATTGAATTAAAATGTACAAAATTGGAAAGGATGAAATGGGAACTATCTCTGTAACAAATCGGTATATATATATTTTCGAATGTATTTTTCTCCCATTGATGAATTTTTTAGGTTGTTTGCAGAACCCAAATAGTTGCCAGTTTATAAAATGTATTTATGCACGTCACCTTTTATCGGTAAACGCAAAGATATATCTTTTACATGAATAAATATCGAATTAAGTTAATAATAATATTAAATTTTCAAGCCATACACATAAGTATGTATAATTCATGAAACCATAGTATAATATATTATTCAGCTGTCTAGGAGAAAACAATTTCCGGTAATGGAAAATGGACACAAAAATTTTGATTTTTTAGACAAACATAATATTTACTTTGTGAAGGAAATAGGTGTTGTAAGAACGCGCACCCTGGAAAATCTTATCTTTTTTATCCTTGAATATTCGACCACATGCTGGCTATTCGATATGTTCTTGGAGTTGTCAATAGAGATAAAGTCAGAATAGAAGTGCTTACATTTGTATGTACGTACAGTATGCATCTTATTCCATTTTTTTCGTTGAACAACTGGCTGTATTCTTACTAGAAAACTTAGCATAGTCTGTTGGTATTCTTTTATCATGCAACTTTTGCCTTCAAAAACGATATGCAACCGTAAACTTAACTTTCTTTTTCGTTCTTTCCCCCTTTATTTCCATCTTCACTTTTTTGCCCTTCCCTCTGTCTTTTTCTCCTTTTCTCTGAATACACGATTCTGCAATATATTTTAGAAGTTATATTTGCTCGTATTTTTATTTCGAGGCTAACCCCAAAATTGGTTTTGTACGTTTTTACACTCGAAAGTTTTATATTCCACTTCAGTTACATCCACATAATATATAAATTTTCTGCGTGGTGACTAGCAGGTCGATGGAATAGGATATACGTTGTATAAACTGTAGCTTCATATATACATTTATGTTAGGATTTGTCTTTCTGTAGGAATTTAAAATGTCTCGAAACGAAACGACGGCTTTTACTCGGAGTGAAGGTAAAACAAGAGAAAAAAGAGCAGAAAGGTGTGCCTGAATGTGTGTATGTACATATTTGATGGCTCCGTCTTTATCATTGGGACTCTTTCGGCGGAGAAAAGAAGGATGATAGAGTCAAGTGACCGTAGATCCAGCACGGCCAGCGGCGAACATAGACAATAGGGAATTCATGAATTATTCGTGCGCAAAGTGCTAATCAGTGTCAACTATAAAAAAGTAGATGATCTAGCTATTTCATTTGCTCCCACAGTGTGCTCGTTCAGGAGAGCGGTACTAGGAATACATACATGTATGCGTAACTGCAGCTGTGAAATGTCCTCCGAGGCTACGATCCATGTACGCGCAACCTACATTGTAGGGCATATGTATACACATGAGAGCTTGGAGTAAAAAATACTCTTTTTAATATCACCTCGCCAGGTCACAGGGATTGAAACAACTCTAAGTATGCGAAAATCAAGGCTGGATCTATACCCCTTTCTTTTCATACATCGGTTTATAATTTGTTGCGAGTCGTAATTTTGGAGCTAAACATTGTCGTTCAATGCATTGTGTAGAGAGTAAAATGTACACAGTCAGAAATTTTCATGTAGAAATCCCTCTAAAACAGCCAATATGAACAGTTTATGTGAATTCACGTGAGTTTAACTCAAAATCATGTAAAATTCATGCTGGGTCATTTAAAACTCATGTGAATTCACTTAAAAGCTTTCATGGGGGCAATGCGAGATTTTTGACTGTGTATCCTTTTTGTAGTGCGTTTTAAAAAATTGAAATTTATTCAGTCAACGGCCAATATGAAAGAGTAGTAACTTTTGCAAACACATTTAAGTTCTTATAGAGACCATAATATCATGCAGCATGTAAACGGGTGACATTTTGTCCTGGACGCTGAGATAAACTTTATGAAAAATCATAAAAATGTACAAAATTGTACTCAGTATCTTTCGAACTTTTTTCTTGTTTCTGTACCCCGTGCTCCCCTACACAAGTACAAGGGAATCTAGAATGTGTATAATTCACCTGAGTTTTTTTCTTCTCCTGGGGAGATGTCGGACTATCAATCTTCATAAGCCTACTTTATATATAGATTATGCATATGTTATGTACTCATATACATGTATGACATCAAATAGCCGAGTGAATGCAATACACTCCTATAGTTATTGCATCTTTATTATAAATAGGAGGCTGTCTATAAAATACAGATAAAATATTTAATGTCTGCCACATGTATTAAATCAAAAAATAAAATTAAGAAGTACACTTGCGGATTCCGTTCAAAAGACTTATAATCAAAATTTAGAGAAAATAAAAGTTCTTAAAATATCATAATAATAGCATATAAGCTGGAGATGTTTGAAGTAAATAAAAAAATGAGGCGAGCCTTCATAAAAAGCTTCGTTTCCAGAATACATTTGGATCGCGGCTTTTTTAGTATGATAAACAAATTTTTCATATAATTATAAACTCGCAAGAAGTACAAATGATATTTTATAACAGCGTTTCTGTGTCGCTTTTAAGCCGATGGTGTGGGTTAAACTGAACAGCAAATTTTAATGGAAAAAAGTTGCTTAGTATTTTCATTTTTCAGTATACATTAGAGTTATTTATTACAGAAGGAAATGCATGCATTTTCTAAACAAATCTGTGTTTTACATAGTTTTGCCATACAATATTTTTGAAGTAGGTACCTATGGATACATGTTCGTTCGCAGTTCGCATAGTTATGTTCGCAAATGTTCCAAAATGTTCCAGTAATGTTCCGCATAAGAAAAGAATGCGTACGACAAAGTTAGATCAGTAATAGATTTGCAAGTATGTATAATGTTATTTTACATACCTATACATTATACATTTATATACCTTAAGTTTCATTCCTTTCTGGTGAAAGTCAGAAGATGAGAAAACAAGTTGAAGGCACTGTGGTTGTCCATTGTGATTATTTTTTGCAGTTGGGTAAAACTTTTTTATATTTCCCCCGAGAATATTTCTCCTTTATATATAATATTTTTTATTGCGTATCGTACATCGAAACATGTTATTGTAACAAAGCTCGTGCCATTATTTATCCACTAATGTAAATCAATGTATGTATAATAGAAATATATTGTAATATGTATCCATATTTATTAAAAAATCTATAAAAAATCAATAGCTTGGAAAAATTTGTATATAGAGTACATCAGGTAAAAAGTAGAAACATGTAATCTAAAATGTAATGTAATGTAAAATGTAATATAATCTTGTTTCCCTTTTTGATTTGTTTTTTTTCTCGTACTTGGCATTCGACCCCTGTCGTGAAAATGAATAACGGATATTTTTCTTCCTTTCGGACCCTAACTTCAAAATGGATTCTATGCGATTCAATTGGATGGGCATTCGATGAACGTAATCTGCAATGGCTTTTGGAAAACGGACAACGAAAATTGCCACGTGCATAGGACTCGAGAACAAAACATAAATTTAAATCACACACGTTTGCCAGCCCAACTTTCTGCGACCACTGTGGTTCTTTATTGTACGGCGTGATTCACCAAGGGATGAAATGTGTCTGTGAGTAAAAATTTTTCGAACTGAATTCTCGATGTCTCTGTCTGCCTCTGTCTCTCTGTTTTCATTATCTGTTTGCCGTTTTTTCTGCTACAGTTTTAGCTCAATCTGTGCATGGCTTGACGCTGCTTCACTTCACTATTTATAACTTTAATAAATGCTCAATTAATGTTTGTCCAAGGCCATGCTTTTGTCTCCATTTAACCTGTCAACTCTGGTTTGAAAACGTTTGGAAGTTTTTGTATTGAGTAAAGAATATTCTTTACTCAATACAAAAACTTGAAATTCGTCAAAAATTAGTACCAATATTGGTACTAATTTTTGAAGAATTTCAGCTTCTTATTTCATTAAGTATAAGGTGAAATATAGACTTGGAAAATGGAGAAATTCAAACAATAGAAGAACGTTGAATCAAAATCATTCCTTTATTCATGTGTTAAAAATTAAGAAGACAATTTCGTACAAATTGTGCCAAGAAAAAAACTGTTTTCGGTCTATCACAGTTTGTATGTAGCAAATTATGTATGTTAAAATTTAATTTTAAATTTAGTAAGAAATCCAACTGGAAAATTTCTTAACATATTGAGTGGTTTCCTGACTAATGTCCGAAACCAAAATCAACCATGGCTCTTTACGCCATGTTAAGGCTTTAATATTTATCATATTTTTCCTGCTTTTCTCAAAAGATAAAGATTAAAGATGCAAAAATATCCCAAATAAAAATATTTTCATATTCGCATAAAAATTTAATGCTTTTCATTCTTTATTGTTAATGGAAACACCATTACTAAAAAGTGTTAAGTAGAAAATGGAAGGAAACAATTCAATTCCAGTCATCACACAAATCAAATGAAGCTGTAACACTATAAGCTGTAATGCATTTTACGCCTCATTCGCCCATCCACACACATAAGGAAGTAAGTCCAATGTGCTGTCATCGTATATTGATCTGATACGAACGGTGAAAGTAGTTGAAGTAACTCTATCCACGGTTTTGTGTTCTTCCAGCTACCGTACATAAGTTTCTATGATGTTACAAAAATGTATGTATGTATGTTTCGTGATGTATTGTGTATAATTGTACATAATACACAAAACATTTTTATTTTTGATAATTCGATATGCGACAGGAGCCTGAAACAACGACATGCCAAATGGACGTAGTTTTTTTCGTGGTCATATGTTTTGTGGCACTTTCACCTTTTATTAAGCTAGCTTTAAGGAATAACGCATTTACACTGTCGTGAATTTCGGAAAGTGGCGGGAAGCTGAACAGCTCAGACGTTAAGGTTTCAAAAAGATCGAGAAAAGAGTATGAAAGCACTCAAGTGTATGTACCAAAAGTGGGTCACATGCTCTAGGCTCTATTATTTTCTTGAACTCTCACGCACGTAAAAATCTAAATTTTTGGATGCAAAATGTGAGCACTATTTTCGAGCTCTCACGTTTTTTCTGAGATGAGAAAAAGGGAAAGATTGTCTCAACTTAAGGAGAGAGCGCAAATTTAGCTGGAAAATTGAACTTGTTATCGCCAAGAAAATGTTTGAAGAAGCCAAGTTGTCTTGTTGTGTTGCCTTGTTAGTCGTTACACTGCGTCTTGAATTGAACTATTCTGTGCAGGAATACGCATAGAATGCATTGTATTCCCGCACATGCTTTTTTGAGTAAGAGAAAAGAGAAGAGGCGAGCTGGCACTTGTCTGTGTAGTCAACCTATGTACTTTTGGTTCCAGTAATGGATTAGTTTTTCGTAATGTCTTCCAGGCTGCTTTACCCTCTTTTTTGTTACCTTTTACACTCTCAGTATCACATAACTGATGATACAGTTTCTGTAGTGTCTACATGTAATGTCTTCAGGCCCTTGTCGGAGAAAGTTCAAAAAGCCGATATGTACTTTTCATTGTATCCGTAAGATAAAAGAAGTGGAAAGCAAAGCACTTTGTTGTTGTCTTTGTCGTTCCCCTCTCATGGGAAATTTTTTACACCCAAATTCACATAAACAAACCATATATCATGCATACATTAGATATTCAGACCATAGAATTCCCCTTTAATTTCCCTGATTTTATTTCACGACCTACTTGCAACTCACTTTTGGAGTTCGACTTTCGTCGTTTTTTGTTTCCCTTCTATGTATTTAGCTTTAGGAATGACCACTACTGCTTCTAAACTACAGAATTGTTAGAGAGAGATTGATTTTGCCGATGTTTTTTAGCTACAACTGTAGCTTTACGAATCCATGGTGTTATTGAATTCGTCAAATGTTTTTCGGATTTTTATGGTAGTTACATAGGTTTGGGAATTGCTTAATTTCGAAAGAAGATTTACTATCCTTTCAAATAGTGTTTGTACAGTATTAGGTTAAAAGAGTGAATAAAGTATCATTTCGGTCCATCATTTTTGTAGCGTTTTCGTTTCATGATGCTTTTCTTCATGGACGAATCAAGAAGGGAATCGATGTAGGTAAAGCATGTAATGGTATGAGAAATGGTGACGACGTGTCTTTATGAGAACAGTATACATCATACTGTATGATTTATACTGTTCTCATTTTCATTTCATTCTCATTCTCATTCTATTTTCTTGGGATTATTGTTATATGTATGATTCATCTATGTAACAATAATCCCAAGAAAATAGAAAAGTAATGTTGTGTACCATGGTGAGGACGTTCGAATTGATGAGTCTAGCCACTCTCTTTTTTATGTTCTTTACGGCATAGATGATAATAATATGAAAAAGAGGTAACATATTGGAAAGTGAAAGCAGAAGCAGCACGAAGACAGCATAACTTTGGTCATTGTTTAAGGCCAGGAAGGTAATGCAAGCACATATAGAAAGTTGAATGAAAGGCGAGCGAGAAATTATTAGAACAACTATGTTGTGTCATGATCTCGAGCTCGCGGGAAATTATGTCTCATAATACTTCAGATACAGCTCTCCATTACTCACACACTTCATAGTGTCGGTTCTACAGCCAAGTAGATTGGACTGATGCGTGCGACAAGTTTCCTTGCATCTTTTACCCCTAGTGCCGTATACACTATACAACATACGTATGTATATGCAAACGCGTATGTATAATACGTAATGTGTATACACTAGGCCTTCTCATTTTGTAAATCTATGTGAGAATTTAACCACTCACCCCTTCATATTGTTCCTTTTGGATGTCTAAAACTAGGAAAAAAATTTGGTCCCGATTGGTTAAGGTTTAGAGGTCGCCAAATGTCACCAAAGTTAGAATAGGGATTTAC
>JAQIVE010003955.1:0-15511 GCA_034698285.1 Sminthurinus bimaculatus | reverse complement strand
TTTAGTGACCCAAAAGGAACAATATGACGACCTGGCTGCTTAACTTTGGCCGCTTTTGTGTAAAATGAAGAGGTCTAATATACATACATATGTTATATACGCACAAGTCAAACCTTTTATTATACACATATTTTGGTGAAATCCTATAAAGGGAGCACACACACACATATACACATGGTATATAAATTATTGAGTGGCTATAATAGCCACTGAATAAATATAATGTGGGCATACAAATATAGATATAACATTTGCCAAAAGAGTCAACAGTCCTGTGACTTGTTTGAAAAAATTTTGCACTGGATAGAGAAAAGGTCAAGAGTTTTGTCTTTGCCCTCTTTGGAGAGAACATTGCTGTAGATTCTTCCACTCTATATATAGATATCTATGTACATTGTACATACTCTACACCTTCCGCAAAGGTTGAAATTCGAGGGAATCGGCAAAAGTTTGGCGGATGGGATCGAATGGCAAACAGTGGCCAATGTCCTTCATTCATTATACATTATGATTTGATCATAAGTATTTAATGAGGAGTTCCATTAAAACTTAATAGAGATGACCAAAGTTTCCTTCTTCCGTTTCTATATTTATAATATCAGTAAGTATTTGTCGTTGTGTAATCTTTGTGGATCTTTGTTTTGTTTGTTTTTGTATGATGGACCAAGTTGAAATAAAAGTTGAGAGTTGAAGTTAGTAATCTATGATTTAGACATGATAGATAGATATATATGTGTGCATAAGATATATCTATAGATATTTAATACACAGATACATAATACATATGTATTTCTTACCATGGGGTCCTAAGGACTGACTAGCGTCTTCAGATTGGAAGAAGTGGGAGTTGGAGTCGATGATGACGTGGTGACGAGGGCTGTGATGTCGATGGGCCACCCAAAAGGAGTGGACAGCTATTTGAGCTATACAGTAGAAGAGCACGGCGTAGAGGAAGCATCGAAAGAGTTCACCCCGCTTTCGATTCGTCGAGTGGAGTTGATACAGTTCCTCGATTTCTGGATCACTAAACTTTTGAGTGACCAGGGGGAAATTACCTCTCTTGGGTCGAGTGGCCGGTTGAATTTTTATTACACTCAGAGTGGAGTCACACCGTATTGGTGGACCGGACTCTGTGTCCACGAGCATCATCTTGATCCTCTTTCTTCACTATATCTTGTGCACTCACTGATGATGATATAACTGTACTGTATGAGTATTTGTTTATTTAAGTAGTTTGACTAGGGAAATATTCTTCCTGGAATAAAATTCCCTTCCGCTTTCTACTTATATGTATCAGTATATCCAAAACTAGATTTCTTCTGTTGAATATTAGTCAGATTATCTGTATTTATCAAATCCATCCATTTGTACAGAATCTAGAATTTTTCACTCATTAACAGTTGCGGTATATTATTATACCAATGTGTACACTATACACGTTATACTATATTTAAAGAATATTCAAATAAGGGAAACTGGCGAAAGCTTGAAAGATGTACGTATATAGATAATATTTTTGTATTTGTATGTATAAAGGTGTATGTATGTATGTACTTATTATTTATGTAAGCCAAAGTACAGGCTGTCGGGTTTTGTTTATTCAGTGTGCATTAATGTGAATGGTGGTGTGATGGTGTAATATAGAGTCCGTTGAATGGTCAATAGATTATGAGGAGTATCAGAATATTATTATCACTACTATTACACCAGTAGGTGAATCAATAGCAAAAGAAGACGAAGGAAAGAACGTCGACGACGAGGATGATGATGACAGATAATATCAAAAAGTAATTCTTTCAAGTTCTCCTACTTATTAGCTCAGCTTATTCTCCATCAGTTCGATTGGATTCGATTGGGTTCGGCTTCATTTTTTCAATGTTTTTGTGTACATTAATATGTGTAATGTTTATGTGTGTGATGTGTATATTGTGTACTTATGTTCTTTGTGGATAGTATGATGATGATAGTAATAATAGCGTATCATACATAACCGTATTAGAGGGTTTTGTTATGGGAGAGAATTTTACGCGTATGATCGTTTGGGTATTTGGACTTTGTCACTAAAGAATATTATGTATGTGTGTGATGTGTGGTGCACAGGATACAGGATGCATGTTTCAGCTTCTGTGTGTGTGTGTGTGTGTGTGAAATGTAAACAAACAAACAAGCACAAACGGTCGTAGTTTTCGTGTTGAAGAATAATATTGTGTATGTATTATTGTATGCACAACTTGAAACTCAAGTTCAACTGCACATGTATTCCTTTGTCGTCTTGCTTTCAATTAGAGTGTGTGATGTGGATCCTCGACACAATTGAGTAATGTAGATACGTTTAATATTTATTCACTATTTACACACATCCGAGCGAGTGGCGGAGCTCAAGAAGAAGAAGAAGGCGAAGTAGCAGCATCAGTAGTAATTATAACTGAATATTTTTAACAAGGAGACACACTTCACTTTGGTCACTTTGATGTTGGAGTTGAATTTGAATACATAAATGATAAGTGTTATGAATCACTGTGGTCACAAATAATAATAATATTAATAAGGACAATTTATTTTGCGAAATATATAGAGCAAGAGCTGTACTTTAGAGTGGCTCCTGTGAATTATCAAATAAGCAAGCACACTAATAATAATAATAACTGTATTGTGTAAGTATAGATAAAATCAAGTAGGATTGTAGATGAGATGAAAGGAGAACAACGTGTGTGTGCTGATCTTGTTCAGCTTTTGCTGCACAACACAATCCTCAGGGAAATTGCCCAAGTTACTTGATTCTGCCTGCGATCTCTGTCAATGGGTATTGTTTGCAAGAGAGAGTGTATAATGTATAGATATCACCTTTTTCCTCTACCCGGTTCGGTTCTCAATACTTTTGTCTGTATATTATAGTGTTTGTGTTGTATATGTACTTTAAAAATTATTATTATTATTATTACTTATTATAATGTTTCACCAAACTCAGGAGAACAGTGTGAAAAACTGTGTGACTTTTACGATAACTGATATGCACTTTGATGAAGTGCAGAAGAGTACGAGGAGAATAAAGTAGAGAGTGGAGTACGACGACGATCGTGATGATTAACGGGATAGTGAGGTTGATTTCGACGATGGTGATACTTCTTTGATTGTAGTGATGGCCCTGAGCTGGTGATTGTTACTGGAAAATTTGTAGTTATGATAGGAGCACAAAAAGAAGAACAAGAACAAGAAGAAGTAGTATTAGTAGTATTAGAGATGGCACAAGAAGTTGCAGAACAAGTAGTAGAAGAATTAATGGAGAAAGGTGATTTTTCACGATTGGCTTTTTTCCCTTGATCCATCATCATTACAGATACAGAGTAATATTGCTGCTCGTGTTGTTGTATTTGTTGTTTCTGTTGCTGCTGTTGCTTTTCTTTTTGGTTCTGCTCCTGAACCTTGGTGAATGAAGGAAATACAAGTTCATATTGGCTGGTTTGCTCTCGGCTGATATAACGATGAAGAGGACGATAATAATGAAGATACTTTTTGTCTTCTTGGCTATTCTTTCTTGGTAGGAGGAGTGATACACGTCCGAGGAGATTTCCTTTTGCCTTTGCTTTTGCTTTTGCTTTTACTACTCTCATCGTTGTTCGTCGTTGTCCTTGTCTTTGTTTCTTCAAGATTTTGGCTTTAATTTGAACAGGAACGAGAGCTGGAACTGGAATTGGTCGGTTGTTGCTGGTTGCTGTTCTCTTTTCCAAGAAGGAATATCCTTGTCCTTGATATTCGTGCAGCAAGGTTTGTGTCTCTCTGTGGCACGTATTTCTGCTTGGGGATGGTGATGATGATGATGATGATGAACTTCTTCTCCCCTGCCTTTTTGTTCTCCACTTATTACCTTTACCTTTACTATTGTTATTATTATTAATATTATATTTTGAATGATGATGATGATTTGGAGGGAAGAAGCGGAGAGCCATCGGCCACTAGACAATTCACAGGGAAAGTGACTCTCCTCGGCTTCTGCTTACGATGTTGAGAGCCGTTCGGCTCCATGAATTTGGATGAAGCACACCAACAATTTCTTTCACTATGGATAAACATGTAGTCAGATTATGCTTCTTGCGAATAATTTTGTCATTCTCTCTTTACACAAAACTATGTAGATTTTCTAATTTTGTTGCAAAGTTTTTCTCCGTGTCATCTTCTCAGCTTGTGATAATCCATGTTTTAATTATTACACAAAAAGAGTTCACAATATTGTTTCCAGAATCGGAATCGAGTCCAGCTCCCATATCTTTGGTTTAATTTATTGTATATTATATTATATTGTTTTACTATCACTGTATGTGTGTGTGTGTATGTGTTTTTGGAAGAGCAGAAGAATGGGAATCAGAACACTCACAGTCTGTTGTGTTGTCTTCTTCCTCTTGTTGGACAATGCGAATGATGATGCCAACGGAAGCAAATCCAACGTTCAGACACAGATATTCACTGTATACTATATTTTATATATTGTACATTGTATAGAGAAACGGGAAGGAGAGAGATGAGAGAGAAAGAGTGGACGACGAGGAGAGACACTAAAAGAGAGAGAGAGAGAGGCAGATAGTGAGAGAAATAGAGAGAGGGCAGAGAAAAAGCGGAGAGTTGGTTGCTTCTTGGTGCTGTGGGGTTCACTAGTGAGTTTCTCTCTCCGAATCGTATGCACACACAGTAGACTTGAGTTGAGTTGAGTCGAGCCGAGCTGAATTGAGCCAAACGAAGAAGGAAGAAAACAAGCCGAGTTGAAACAGCTCCGGAGAGTCCCTCGTATATAACAACTGAACTGACTTGTGTGTGTCTTTTCTCTCTCTCTCTCTCTCTCTCTCTCTCTCTCTCTGTCTCTCTCTCACGCTCTTCGAGTCGATATACGTAAGCTATATCCGCAGTATGGACCTAGGTAGCTATGTATTCATGTATACATTGTCTAACTTGATATACATATAAAATACTTTCCTTTCTCCCAACAGTTATATATAGTTTATAGTGTGTGTGTGTGGACTTTGTGTGTATACTGTATATATTCAACTCTAAACACACGTGCTATATACATAACCGTAGGAACTACACATACACATGCACAGGACTGAGCGACGGAAGAAATATCAGTGGAGCTCAATGTGTAGAACTCACATTTATAAATACATGTGATATATAGTTAATACTCCCGACTCGATATCTAGATATATCTGCTCGCTCTCTCTCTTCAAGGAAAGATGCATTCTTGTGTTAAAAAATAGATAAAGGAAAATGTCCTGTATGTGTTTGCTTGTGCATGTATGTATATTCACTGTACATTGTACATACTCATGTGTGTATGTATGGTATTGTGGAGCGGCGTTAGAGAGAGAGAGAGAGAGAGAGAGAGAGAGAGAGCAGTTGTGGAAATAGTGAAATAATATATAACTCATGATTACTATTGCCACGACTATTATAATATAATATTGCACATATTATATTATATTATATTTTATATTACACGATTATGTATAGTGTATTACATGTTATATTATACTGTGTACAGGGGAAGAGTACGTCAATAACGACCACGATTGGAATACCTTTGCTATGTTGTCCCTTTCTCTCTCTCGACCAAACAAGTATAAACTGTATACATATGTGTAATACAATATACAAATTTCTCCTGCGCTCACGATTAAACCAGCCGAGAGCCGTCGGTGGTGAACATACATATGTAGTTGTTCACGTATAAATTCATACACACATACATGCATATGTACATATCCACTGTACTTATGTATGTACTGTATCCACGTACGTAAGTTGATGATCCGGGAGAGGTTGTTGGTGTGGCGGCCGCGGCGGCGCATTCATTGCAAACCGACGGCAAAAGAGAAAGAGAGAGAGAGAGAATAAGAATCAGAGTCTAAACTGAACTGAGACAGGAGATGCAGACAGGAGATGTAATAGAACTACATACATACATAGGAACAACGGCAGGAGCAGGAAAGCTGATGCCAAGCCAAAGCCAAAGCCGGGGCCGAAGCTCCTTTCTCCCTACATTTCTCCTGTATGCATAGTTAGAAAAGGGGAAAGTATATATGAGAAAAATGTTGTGTGTGTGTGTGTGTGTGTGTGTGTATACATGTGTAATAAGCGTAACCATATGATGGCGGGAGCTGAATAGTGTGCTATAGTATTCAACATTCGAGTGAATGCACACATATAATGGATATAGTCTTATCATCGCACCACAGTTGATATAGAGAGAACTTTCTCTGTATGCCGTTCTGTTCTGTTCTGTACTCTTCTGTACTCTACTCGGTGTTTTTGTATGAGCGTTCAGTTGCCGTTTTTCCTTGTCCATGTGACTCTATTCTCCTTCTTCCTCTGCTCTTGGTTCGTAAGCAGCAGTTCAAGTATGTTCAACCAAGTGCAACTATATAGATAGGTAGATAGATGGAGGGAGCGAAATAGAGGGAAAGACAGGGAGAAAGGGAGCGAGAGCCAGAGCCAGAGAGAGAGACGGAGAAATATATAGAGGCTTTACTCTGTGGATCAATATTGAGTTGCAGGTTCCTTTCCTTCTTTAGCTCGCTCACTCGCTCTTTCTTTCCCCCCTTCTTTCTGTTTCTTTCCCTATTTCTCTTTACTGACTTGACTTTCACGAGAATTCAGACTGCTGCTGCTTCTTGGACTTGTGCTTGTGTGTGTGTGTGTGTGTGTGAAATGGAATAGCACAGACACAGACGGGGTATACACACACAGAGAGAAAAAGACAGAGCCAGTCAGCAAGCGAGTGAGCGAGCAAGGTTTGTACAGCACTTTCATTCTTTCTTTCTTTCTTTCGCTCCTTCTTTCCTTCCTCCTTTTTCCACTGTCCTACACTCAACTCGCCTCAAAGTTTTGTGTGTGCATAGTGTACATTTAAGTGCATATGTATCCGATATATCGCTTCCTTTCCATTCCATACCGTTCGTATCGTATCGCATTGTATTGTACTGTACTGTACTGTAACTCCATCCCTTGCAACTAAAAATTTGAGACGGAGCGTGGATAGATAAAAGAATAGATAAATGCATAATACATATCTGTAAGTATGTAACTGGTTTATAAAGCGTGTACCGCAAATTTTTGCGTTTATTTCACGAGCATGGTAGAACACAAAACTTGGCTCATACAATATTATTTGCAAGGATGCATCTTTATATGTAATGCTGAGAAAACAATACCATCTGGTTAATTTGCCTGGGTATAAAAGTTGTGAGGAATTCAAAAATCGTCCTTTCCACTCGGGAAAAAGAATTTCATATTGCCGAAGGTCGTCCTATCTGCTTGGTCATCAGGAGGCCCTATCGCAAATTGTGAACAAGTTTAATTGTTGCCCAAACTCACCTTTTATAGGTCCTCGGCTTTCTTCTATATTGCACATCATGTTACACGCGGAAATTGGTGGTACATGCTTCATGTAGTTTGTAATATACATACATGATACATAGGCGCTTGTGCCGGCTTAGCCAGAGAGATGACTTGAAAAAATGTGCATGTATTTTCTGCACTGACTTTTATCCAATATACATAGTACATACATATAGTGCCGATACATGTACGATGTACGTGTAAGATGAATACCATGTGTGCCGACGATTCTTTGTATCCATTTGTATGGTATTTGGTAGGATAGGATTCCCTTTGCTTTCTCTCCCTTCTTCCTCCTTTTCTTTTCCTTTTCCTGTTCCCACCGCCTGCTGACTGTCTTATGCGCCTTTTTTATTCGTATTTTCTTTGCTTCTTCCTCCATTCCTTTCTTTCTTTGCATGTGTTTTTTATTCTTTGTTTTCCACGTCTTTTGAGAATTTATCCTGGCTCATCATACACCTTGTACAAGGGACATACATACATGCATATATAAATGTGTGACAGATTCAGTTCAGTCAAGACGATGCCGAAAGTGGTAGAGTATTTTTGTTTTTCCATCTTATTCTAATCCTGGAGAAGAATCTACAAACTGAAGGTTAAAGGTCGGAGTAAAAATTGAGATCATGGTCCTAGTCATGTTTGTCTTTGTCAGTTTTCTAAAAGGAATCTTGTGAATTTACAAAACTCATCAAAGTCCTCCGAGTGTGAAATACAGTCTGCCTCAATTTCACTGTAGGGCAATGTTCCGTTCTGGGGACTGTATGTATTCTGTGTATACCTAGAAAGCATATTAATAATATAAAATGGGGAAGTTATGCGGAAGGAATGCTTGGAGTAATTTTCATGTGTGATGCAGGGACTTTAATGGAATAAAAACAAAGATAGAAGTTCACAGCATTAAACAAAGTTTCGTGCACAGATATACATTTAGATTTTTTTTAAAGGATTTTTGTCCATCAATTATATTAACAGACACCTTTGCTTTCCCACATGTGACACCCTTTGGATGTTGTTATTTCTTTCGTCTGTATATGGCTGTTTGAATAAGAAAGGTTCCTATCGTCAATAGCTGTTACTTTATTATCATTGTCTTCTTCGGAAGCATGGTGAAAGTTTTCCCAATTTTTTTGGACCGGAAGATTTTTGTGTATTTTGAACTTTTCCTAGAGTTCCCGGCTTTTAAACCAATGACGATTTCAATTCAAAGTATTTTTGTACATTTTTCCAAAAATTAGTACGAAAAGTAAACTATTGACTGAATTTCTTTTTTATGTATTATTTTTGTTACAGAATAGGGGGGGCAACGGTTAAAAGACTATCTTTATCTATGCCATTAAATCAAACTTAATACTTGAATCAAGCTTGACATTTTATAATTATGACAATGAAATTGCAATTATTGTTTATATTATTATACGTCGTGTGATTTATGCACCTTTTTCATCCGCTTGAAAATAATAATAGTAGAAATTCCTGGAGGATATATTATTATTTATGCATTACGTTTCTTTTCTTTTACTTGATATTTAAAGGCAACATAACTACTAACTACATAAAAAGAACATAGAACTGCATGAGCGTTCATGTTTCTTTGCGTTTTCCGTATTTTTTCTTCTATTTTCGGATTCTGAATAAATTAAAGTAATCGCGAGACATATTTCAAGGTTCCGTGTCGAAAATGTCACTTTGACCACAATATATTATGGCTCCCGTTCTTACGTATTCATACATGTATAATGTATATAATATAAAATTCGCATTTTTCATTCCTGTTTAACATGACACCTTACGTGGCATAATATATTGTAATATTGTTATATATGCATGCATATTTGCATACAGTGTATGGCAGAAAAAAGAGTATAACTTTAACGTCGCATGTATTAAAGTAGGAGGTAAAGTTTAATATTTATTGCATATATTTATTTAAAAGATTTTACCCGGATTTTGAAATTCAAATCCAGCCTTAGCTTACATATTATGCATTATGATTAAAAAGATGATTATCATTCTACTCCGTACATGGAGTCAATATTGTTTCTTATTTCTCCAGAGACTTGACACGTTTCTTGAATTTTGTACATTATGATGATGATTATATCACATTTTTAAGGAAAGCATCTAACTGTTTTTAAAATTGTAGAACAATAAGAGCGAAAGTCCCTTTTATGTGTGTGTGTACGTTTAGTTTTCGTATCTACATTGTATACGTTACAAATATTGGAATACTTTAAAGGAAATTCTATATGTGCATACAAACCTCTTTCGAATTTAGATACACATGCATATAAGAATATTTATAAATATTTGCCTGCAAGTATATATGCGAGGAATGTTTTCCAAGTTATTTTTTAAGGCTTGAAAACCTTGTCTCAAGTCGCAAAATTCTGAGAGAAAGTCGAAAATACAACATAATACACGGCACAATTTTTATGCATTTAATACATACTCATTGTATATTGTATTTTGTATACCGGTCTATACAGAATACATACAGAATGAATATGCCTTGATGTATGTACTTATTTTACTTTTCTTTGTAGACTGGTTGGCTACAACCATAGTAGGTATATAGTAGCACAAGGAAAAGAAGTAAATACGTGCATACATAGTACAAAACCGAGCAGGCAGGCATATATGTATGTATATAATATAATAGATGCGGTGGACTTTGTGTTTCCTAACACAAAAATACTTATGATAGGTTTCTTCGTTCTATCGCTTTTCCACCTCGGCCTGTATTTGTATGCATAGACGTTGTCGTGTTGGCATTGTGTTCTAAATTGCTTGTTGGTATTTATATTTGATATTTGTATAGATTCCCTTTATATGTACACAGTCACGTTTACGTCAAACCAACAGAATAATACCCGGGCAAAGGATTAACAGGAACCTCCTATGTGCACACATACAATGCATACTTGTATGTATGTATGTATGGAAGCGTTGTATCTACAGTGTTCACAATATCTGTATACTGTGTACATTACAATATGTATATTGTGTCTACACGATTTTCGTATTTACTACTGTTTTGGAAAAAAAGAGTTTTTTTTGGAGATGACGGTTAAACGCTTTCTAACACAATTTTTACTTTTGTGCCTTTAATATTATTTGAGAGGTCCAAAATATTTTTTAAAATGTTGGGGGCTGATGTAGGATGCCATATGTATGTATATAATATAACTGACAACCGGCAATACTCAAGGTTAAAGCTGTGTTACTGAACATGAAGTTGAAAGTGCACAAATGCACTGCACACGCCTGTCAAGAGTTTGCTTTTTGGTAAAAGTTTGAATAGAGATGGGATTGATGTTTTGTTGGCCGGTGTCAGTCAAATGTAAAGTATATAAAGAGTGCTCTGATTTTTCGCCACATTTGATGCATTTGATCAATCCAGCCTAAATCAAACCAAGGAAAGCCAAACAAACCAGAGACCAAAGAAAAGAAAAGTAGAGCAGTTGAGTAGAACGGAAACGAAAAAGAAGGAGCCGAGAAGGAAGAAAAGTTGATTGGTGTAAATGGCCGTGTGGAGTGAGTGTGGAGCACTCTTTCACTCGGGTCGTTATACCGTTAACCGTATAGTAGCAGCGGTGACGATGACAACGTGTCATTGACTACACTACACACGATTATTCAAAGGTGTAGAGTAGATGGGGAATGGATGAGAATTACCTACTACACATTACACACACACATACAGCAAAAGTCGAAGTCGAGTTTCAACATTCAAGGAGAAGAAAGTGCAGTATTATATATCTGAGTGAAAACTTTAGTTGTGTTAAATCGAGGCAGGCTGAAAAAATGGGTCCACCACATTTTCCCTAGAATATACATATCTACTTACTACGTACAGACCTAGGATCGGAGATGGGAGAGGGAAATTCGGATAGAGAAGTAGAGAAATCTTGTATATAAATTGAAGTATGGGAATGTGAAAAGTTGGAGGTTGGGGTTGAAGTTAAAGTTGTAGATACCTACTCGCATGGGACATTTGAGTTGAGTTGAGTTGAGAAGCAGTGTAAAAGAATGCAGTGCAATGTACAATGGTCGTATGGGTAGTGGTAGTTGAAAGTTGTAGTTGTGTGTAGTGATGGGGAGTAAGTGAGTAAGTAAGTAGTGAGGCTAAGGATATAGCGATGACGGAAGAAAAGAACCAACAGTGCAGGAGTAATAGCCATATAGCATAGTCACCATCATCCTTTGCTCCCCTTTCTCATTTTCCCGTTCTTTCCCGCCCGTCTCCCCTGCCTCTTTCTCCATCTCTCTCTCTTTTACGCTCTCTTCCTAATATTCGTCCTTACCGACTTTTTATTCCAACATCTCTGTAAGTAAGCAAGTAAGTGAGTGAGTACGGGAGCGAGGTGAAGAGAGACAGAAAAAATAGAAAAGAAACCCAGCCGGGCCTTGTCTTATTCTTGTACTCGGTGTGTCTTGTGTCTTTTGTGTCTTTGGTTGCACCAGTTTTAGCTCCTATTCTCTACCTCTGTCTTTTCTCTTTTGGTCTCGGTCCGTGTGCCTTTCCTCTATATTGAGAGTCAAGAGAATATACTAGCACGGGGAAAAGGCAGGAAGAGTGAGTGTCTTTCTAACTATAGCAAATAAGTGAAGAAAACGACGGAGGGAAAAGAAAGGACAGTGCGAGAGTAAAAAAGAAGAGCGGCGCTGGATTCATCTTCGTGCAACCTCGAACTTGTGTTGTGTATATCTGATGTCCCAGAATCCAGGAAGAAGAAGTAGAAGAAGAAGGCTGCTGTGATACAAAGTGTGGTATAGATACTAAATAGTTACTATGACTCCCTATTCCTTTTCTTCTTTTTCATCCTCTTTTGCTTTTCGTCTAGTTGAATTCCAAAGGAAAAATTTTCCCAGTACAGTACTAATATTCTTGTAAGTGTATATTATAGATATGGATGGAAAATACAGTGGTTGGTTAGTTGGTTGGTTGATTCGTTGGTGTGGTGGTGGTGGCAATGGAGCGTTTGTGCTTGTGCTATATTATACTTACAATATACAAGATGGTTGTGCCTCTGGCCCTTTTCTTCTTCTTTTCTCCCGACCCACAAGTTCCCATCTTCCCATCAATTTCTACCCACCGATCTATCTATCTATCTATCTTTCTATCGCAGATATCCGAAATCCGAGATATCTTCAAGGTTCCCAAAGAACATGGATGGATTTATATGTACAATATTAGTATATACATACCTATAGTACATTTATCCATTCAGCAAGCTCTTGCTCTCTTTCATTACATTTCTCCATTTTTTCTGCTTTCCTTTCGATTCTCATTCTTGTTAAGCACGTCAATCCCGTTTTCCATCCTCTTTACTCTTTCTCAGACTTTCTCTCCAAGTAAATATGCATGGATGTATTCCAAGCCGTAGTTTTGTATCTTTCTTTGCAAAGAGTCTGTGGAAAAATTTGCTTGGCTTATGCAACTTGAAGTTGTCTTACATGTACATATACAAAGTAGGACGAAGCGAGAAGAGAGTTATAAAATAATGCAGTACACAGATATCTTTAATACTTCTTTGGCTGCGTATTCTTCTACACGGATATACATGGTATGTATTTGTACAATTTTTACTCATATTTTTGCTGCTAGCAGTATTTATATCTATGTATGTTGTATGTGTATACACTGTGTATAGAGATAGGTCCAGGGCTGAGATACATTTTCTATTTACCATTTAGATGTGTACATATGTATAGGTATACTTTTTTGTAAGTGTGTGTGTACTTTTCATTTTCCATTCCGTCGAGCTGTTCTCTTGTGTTCTTGCTGTTCCGCTTTCTCTTTATCCTTCAACTCGGCATCAGCCTCGCATCCCATCCTATTCTATCCCATCGTATCGTATCGTCTCGCAGCGTTCTGCATGGAAATCTTGCATATTATGTGTAGGTATGTATAAGTGAGTGAATGAGAGCGAGAGAAAGTAAGAGAATTTTCCATTTTACTTGAGATATGACGACAAAGCCCTTTTCTTCGTTCCTTCGTTCGTTCTTTGCTTGCTCACCTGGCCCTTGCGAATTTTCGTTTTACCGTTTCACCTACACCTATCTGTATGCAATTTTCTCTATGTGTACAGTGCCTACAATATTTAATGTAAGTTTTTTGCACTATATTTCGATATGTATTTATGTATTTTGAATGTATGTATAGTACATAGTATATTGGCTGTATGTATCAAGTTGATTATTCCGTTCTGGATATTCTAAATTCCTCTCTGCTCTCTGGCCCTTCACTGAGTTGGACTATGTATGTAGGTAGTTGGAATTGTTTTGTTCATGTACATATATATAATATGTATTACGTATTAGGTGTATGGGAAAGTACTCTGACTTTTTAACCTTCACGATAGTGTATTCCTAGATTTTCCATCTCTTTTCTTGCCTTTTTTATTCTGCTCTTTCAATAGTTTTTCTGCAGTTTCTGAAGGATTTTTAGTGGGGCAGAGAGGAAGTTGAGGGGGCCAAACACACGTAATATGTACATTTTGTCGGGTATATACATACATACGTAGTACAGGATAGGTGCTTGGTACGTTGGGAATTTGCAAGTAGGCGGTGCGGAATGTCGAATCTCCAGGAATGCTCAATGTTCAAGTTGATGAATTCATTTCATTGGAGATTGCAGATTGAAGGACGTGTATTCATTTTATATCGTAGAATGTACATATTTATGCAGTCACTTTTATTATTTATACTGCGTACCCTCCCGTTTATAATATGTATATATGTATTTTTAACAGCAGTAGACGGCGAATATAAGCATGCATATGTATAGTTACACAAAGTTGCATAATATCGTATTATGTATAAAGGAAGTACAAAATTGTTTCCTTCCAATTTTTTATTTCCTGGAAAATCGTATGTATGAGGTATGTGTTTTTGCTTTGGAGAGTGGAGTGCATGTAAATTGTACTTTTTACTCATTCAATTTCACTTCATGTGCTCTCCATTCTACCTACATATTACGAAACGGCTAATTGTTCAGTTTGAAAAATGAAAGTTGTGTAATCTCAATCGACGTTTTTATTTTGTGGTATGGGCCAAACGGGTAGTTAAAGACAATTGCAGCAAGTTACATGCTAGTTATTATACTGTACAGTTGTGGACTGTGAAACAAAAAAGCGGAGAAAAGTTTCAGGCACAAGGTAGAGGAACTACAGAGATGGTAAAGAGGTGACTGGAGTAAATTTTACAATGCGCATTTGAAATTGTATTCTACGTACATATATATACAGATTACGTACCTGTGTACATTGTACATTCATAGAACACTACGCTGTGCATGTTATGCTGTTGTTATGTAGATCTATTTCTATTTGCATTAGTGACTGTGTGTAATGCTGACAGCTCACAAATTGACTTGCGAAAATGGAAATCCCCACGTCCAAATTCCAAATTGTTGTGTACATGACGTGAACCAAACTGAATAAATACACAATGCACAAGACAATTTCGACGGCCTTTCTTCGTCTTGGCTGGTGTGCTTTCTCTCCCTCCCTCCCTATGTATAGTATGTATATCATTCTCTTGATGTTCCAGTTTGATCGACTCGAGCGGATTCCTTGTTCCGTATATATTATTCATTTACACTACATACATGTGTATTATGTAGATATACTTTTTTTAGTAATGTTGTACACGAATATGATGTAGTGTAGACTGTAGACTATATTATATATATTTACTTACAGTATAGTGAAAGAAAAAATAATGATAGAAATAAAATTCCCCACGGGGTTTTGACTCCAAGTCCATGTCAGCTGTGCTGTGTGTGTCCATAAAAAACAAAGAGGATGAGTGTCAATGTAAATGAATAGGAATTGAAGTTAAGGGAGGCTAAGCATTTGCATTTTTTTTCTTGCACTTTTTTTGAGCCTAATGTTTAAGTTTGTTTTCAAGTTTTTTATGGAGAAAAAATTGAGGAAATGGGTACAAAGAAATGTGTCATAATTATGATCATTATTAGTTTTACTATGTGCCCATCTAACTATGTATGCAAGGGCTTTATAATATACTCTATGCATAGTAGAAGACAATTCTTTTATGAAAGATTCTCCGCAAAAATTCTCACAGCCACAGGGCTTTGAAATTATTAGAAAAAGAGTGA
>JAQIVE010003954.1:0-15512 GCA_034698285.1 Sminthurinus bimaculatus | reverse complement strand
ACACTTTAAAACAACTTTTAAAAACATTATCTATACTTTTTTTACCCCCCCCCCCCCCTGATCTGTCCTTTAAAATTTGACTTTTTGAAATTCGTTTTAAAATCCAATCGTGATTTCAATTTTAGACTGGCGTCGGCATTGCTGCAAAGTACGTATTCTATAACTTTTTAAAGCTGTGTTTGAACCCTTAGGGTTTCCGATGGGTTTCCCCCTCTTTCCCCGAATGTCATTGCGAGTGGTCAAGTTTTCCAAGCCCGAATTCAATTGGCTTCACTTCACCTCCACTCAAGTCTCCGAGCTTTGGAGAAGAAGACTTGGATGCATTCTCATCCTGTCACTTTGTGGCATTTTGTTGGCTTGGCTTGATGTTCGACGGAAGAGAAAGTAGAAAGTCCAAGTCGATTTGAAGTTGGGATAAAAGTCACCATTGTATTGTACAATTGTACGGTACGAGAAATTGATCGGTGGAGCTGAGTGAAAGCTGAAAGTAAAAGTGCAGCACTGAAAGTATGTGCGTGAAGAGAGAGATAGAGCATCCGGCTAGTGGTTTTGTGGTACATTGTTAATGCGAAAATGGTGGACTTGCATTTGGATTTGAACTTGGGCTCTCTACCCACTAGGCAATGTCCACCGTTTTCCTTTTCCCATTTTATTCATACGTGTTACAATACTCGCTTCGTTGGTCACTTACCACAAGTACTAATATGTACTACTACATTGCACACTAGCATTGGTGTTCTACATAAAGCCTTTCGTGTACTCGGTTCTTGTACCAAGCTTGCATATTATGTATGTAGTTTTGAACAGTGGCTCGTCGACTCCAATTATATCTCCGTTTTCTGCTGCCTTCTTCCACTCGGCAGAATTTTACGACAAACTGTAGACTATGGATTTTCCCAATATACCAAGACCGCATCGAACCGTCCCATGTCACTTTTCCTTAAATTTTTGGATCTCGATTTCTCTCCCTCTCCCACCCTATAGTGAAAAAGAGGAGCTAGAATGCAGCGGAATACCTTCACCCACTATTTATTTTGATGATGGCACTTTGCAAGGCTGTGAAAATGGTTGAGATGATGGGACGAGGGACGAGGATGAGACCCAATCCGAAGAAATCTGAGCCAAGCAAAGGATACAGACCTTATCAATGCATGGAGTAATGATAGGGATAAGAAGGGCGATTAGAAACCGGCCATTAAATGAATTCTTTCGACCATTTCACATTCCATGTTGATTCGTTGACTCTTCATGATCAATATTTGACGTTGAATATATAGAACACGTTAAGGTTGAGAAAGCTCGGCAAATAGAGATGTTGAAACACTGGCGAGAACGAGTATACAGTTTACAGACATACCATGAAGAAAATAGACAGTTACTTACGCCACTTACTCTCTTACGATTCCTTTCTCTGCCTTCATGTTTGTTGTCCTCGTGTTTGGACCTGAATTCTTTCTCTAAAAGCTCGATTTCGGACTCTTAACTCATCTCAGTGTTATGGAACAAACGAGCTGGAAATATGCGAATTATTGCAGATAAAACCAGAAGATAACGATCAAAAATCAACATTTTTGTCTGCAAAACCCTAAAACATTTTATAATATTATGCAATAAAGAAGTATAACAAAATTTTTATGGGAGGATGGTGACGGCCCTTTCATTACCATGCTTTGCTGAATGAATGTATTCATTCCATTAGTACATCACGCAGCTCTAGCTCTCATTTTGATTCAATAGATGACCATCTTGCCTTCCAAAAAGTCAAGCAATGTCTTGTAGATAAGTCTGGAATGAGACCGCACAAACCCAAATGCCGAATCCCAAATCGAATATCTTTATTATTTTGACCATAACCAAATATGGGCATGGACCTTAGTCTGAATCCGAATCAGAATCAAACCGAGATGTTATCTGTAGCCTGATGGCTGGTACAAGGGAAATTCATGCCGATGGCAGACAA
The DNA here is from genome assembly GCA_034698285.1 of Sminthurinus bimaculatus. Lineage (NCBI taxonomy): Eukaryota > Metazoa > Arthropoda > Collembola > Symphypleona > Katiannidae > Sminthurinus > Sminthurinus bimaculatus. Next base: position 13,552 of record JAQIVE010003954.1, on the reverse strand, counting down.
TAATGTGGGACACAGAGATAGAAAGAAATCATCCCATAATTTCATCATCGCCCGTAAATGACTTCAATTTGGTCAGTCGCGGACCGCCTCATTTAGATTTAGTCGAGTGGAAACGGGAACATGACAATTTACAAATTTTGTTAGTCTCGCCTCAAACGAAATGACGAGCGCCTGTAAATGTACTCTATATGTCCTTACATACAGTCGTACACATCAACGCGTTGTCAATTTGCACCGACATGAAAAACTGGAGAAAAACTTGGGAAATGGAAAGCGGCAGTTCTGGTATCTAACCCCCTCCCCCAAATTATGTCCGCCAACATTAACACCATTTTCTAACACAGTACAGCACATCAGATCAAGCTTACGCTAAAAAATTATTATGGCTGCCTTACATAGCTACAATCCCCACACAAATATGAGCGCCTAATGACATAATACGACAAGATATCATATCATATCATACATGATGCGCCTTGATATGACAAGATGCAATTTGGCTAGGCGCCAAACCTTTCCAAGAATATATTTCAAAAATGAACGTGGAAACATGGGGCATAAAAATAGAAAAAATGAAAATAAAAAATGATAAAATGCAATTTCATAATTTTCCCCATGAAATTCAACGCCGCTATTCATTTTCTGAGAACAACTTACATCTATTTACTTTGAGCATAGATACTTGGTGCAAATAACTTATTCTCTATGTTAGCCATGGGCCGGGAGCGGTGTGAGCAAATAGTAAATCGTACATATGTGTGATATCTATAACTGGATGTTTTGAAACTGTAAATGTGTAGCTATCCCTGCATGTGTAACTACATATTATGCATCTACAAGGACACGGGGAAAGTGAATTACTTGGCTCATTTATCTGCTTCGTACATACATGAATGCGTGCTTATAGCGCTCGTTCTCTTGTGGACTTTCTCTTGGCTTAAGTTTGCCCAGGAATTTGATTTTCCCATCATGTTCATAACCAGAGGAGAAAGCAGACTAGATGGGAACCAAAAGGAAATGAAGTGAATTCAAGGGAGAAATGACATGACACATCAGTGAGTAAACCGTGTGAGAATTTCTGCCAACTCTCTTCTCTCTCTCTCGCTCTCTACACGTACGACTTTACTTGTACTTGCACTCCACATGCATCATTCAAAGAGACTAAAATGCGCGTAGTATACGAATGCAAGAATTTAGACTCAATTTACATACATACAGGTTTCACCTTCATCCTTAAGTTATTTATTTATTTATGATTGTGTGCATTTAGATGGAATTCCAGCATTGCTTCAGAGTAGAGTAGAGTAGAGATCTTGCCGTCCTATAGCATGTACAGAATAATATTACACATTAATATGCATGAAGAAGCAAGCTAAAATAAAAGTACTTGGGATGTGACATCTAAAATGCCCAATGAGGCTGCACACTGCACACACCAAACGAAAGCTTTCCCTTTTAACCGATGGAAAAAATGGAAAATGGTCATGCATCGTATCCCTCCATCAACATTACGCCGCTTGTCACCCTTTTCTCATCTTGAGCTTCTGCTTATGTGACTAACAATAAGCAAAAGTCTGTCCTCCCTTTGATTTGAATTTCGTCTGACGCCCCTTTGGTGCAGATGCGTGCATCCACGAACACAAGCTCACACATTCACACAAACATTGATTCAAATTCACACAATTTTACAAGGCAACGAGGGTAGAGGAAAGGGATACGGTCTACATATCTACAATCTACACTCTCTCAACACATACATACAGACACCCATATAGTGTCCGCAAGTAATTCCCTCATTTACATGTTCCTTTGAAGTCAACATTTTGCCCTGCCGTCATGGACCACCAACACAGGAAATTAACCGATGCCAAGCTCACAAAAGACGCTTGATTATCCGCCACAGACTCGAATTCATCAGCAGGCTCTCAAAGAGAAAGTCTCAGTTGTGTCTTACGCCTAATCACAATATGTAAGCTAGCCAGTCAGTCAGTCACAATGTCATTTATTCATTCATCCTTTTGTGCATTCATTCATTCACTCGATCAGCCAGTCAAAGCTTTAGAGTTAAAATTCTTCGTTTGCTATTCATTTAAATTTGAAATTTGAAATTTTCACACAAATTTTCAAATCAAAACACCAAAAATATCCCGATTGCAGTCGAAACCAACTTTCTTTTTCTGGCCTCAAAACTGGTGATTAAAGCTGTACACATAATATGTGTAAAGCGATGGACTACTGATGAAATAAAAATCCAACTAGCTTGTATTTAAGTTTAAAAAATTCTACTTGCAATTCTCAATAACAAACTTGTAATTATACACGGCGATTTGCCAAAAATTACACAATTGTTCTAGATACAAGTCAAAAAACGAAAATTTTAGAGGACTGTGTGTAAATCTTGTGATTAAACGTAAATGCTACACGAATGCATCTGTATCTACCCGTTAACAAGAGTTTATAATCCGCTAAAGAATTTTTCAGAGCTACTAATCCGATTACCTGCAACCTGTACCGCTTAACTACTTTAGGCGTGATATTAATGAAAAATGAAAAAAGTAATCCGATTGTTTTCGCAACATGGTCGAGTTAAAATTACGATAGAACTATTAAAACCACATTTCAAGTAAAGATCTATAAAAATATAAAACAAAAAAATTGGGTTGTCTCATTTTTCTATTCTTTTTAATACTATATTATAAAAATGTAGGTCTTTATTACCGATACCGTAATGACACTAGCGTATAATTATTATCATTGCATTCACATTTTCAAAATTCTGATACGATTCTGCCTGTTTTAGAAAGAGCTTTTTTTGGAATCTTCATGTATGTATGCTTTTTACGTACAGATGATGAGCTTTAAGTTTTGACAACTTTGCGTTTGAATTAGTTTTTCCTCCATATTTTTTCGAAGGTAGACTGCACAGGTATAAAAGGCACGGTCCAGCACAAACTCAAGAGGAGAAAAATACTCGTGCGTATGAGTAGGAGTGCGGGTAGAAGCATTGAAGCAACCGTAACTATATACATATGCATGTATCAGCATAAAAAGGTAGAATGCACTTTCTACCCTCTTCATCCCTCTTGTTTCCGCCCTAATAACTAAACTACAATCCCATGTAGTTATGTATGGTACACGAAATTGCATTGAGGTGACTATACATATATTATATGTAAGGGGACTAGCCACTCGCAACGTTCTTGAAAATATTCGCAAATGAGCATCGTCGTTATCGCAACAACTTGGTCATCATCCTTCATCTTCAACAAAAGGGAACATCCATCCATTTTGTCTACAATATATTTTTTGCCCGAATTTATACTCTCAAAAGGTTAACAAGACGAGAAACGACAAGTGTGTAAGCTTACTTTGCAAACTAATTCACAATTGACTTTGTAAAAATTGAGAAAGCTTGATGATTTAATGACCTTTTTCAGTCCCAGCTTGAGCAAAGCGCTAGCTTTTTCTGTTATTGTTCCCCATTCCACATCCACTGCCATTTTTATGATCGAAAAAGGTTCCTCTCGTACATTATAGATACTAATGAACAAAAGTAATAACATCGAAATAAATCTGTCCATGATAATTACTACCGGGTAGGGCAAATACAAATATCGACAAGTAACTATCTATGCATGACACTCAAATCTGCAGTAAAAAACTGTAATTTTTATCTTTCACATTTGTTATGTATGTAGCTCAGTTTGATTTGGTTCTGTTTCTTCAACTCAAGTAGACTGAAATTTCATTCTTTGTGACTTGGTCGTGTTAAATTTTGTAAATTTTTAGGGAGTCGTACTAGATACAGTAAATTGTAATGTAATATAAAGGCTTTCAAGGTGAAGGCGCACCACGTCGTGTAGGATCACAATCACAAGCAGACTGCAGCTCGGTGAGAATTGTACCCCTTTTTTCGGCAGGGAGTATCATAAGGTGAGTCGGCAGTCGGCGTCGCTTATTTAAACTTGTAGGTATTCACCTCATGTTTACAACACATGTACGTACATGCAACTACGATAAAAAAAGTTGAAAGAGTTTTCGATGAAAGAGGGGGAGGGAAAGGGGAAAGAAGTGAGAGAAAAATGAGGGCAAGGACAAAGCCCGGGACGTAGAAGGAGACGACAAAGACGAAGACGACTGAGTAAAGAAAGAATGAAAAGGTGCCACAAATTGGATCGTTTCCCTCCCTCCGCTTCCTTTTTGCTTCCTCTGATCGCTCATGAGCTCGCTAAAGAACTTACAAATATAGGCAAATTGCTTTCTTCTCCTTTTTCTTTTTTTCTTGCATGTACATAGGCAAAGGAAGAACACAATAATATCCCATGTTCACCTTTCCTCCACCATTTTTTGCTGTTGTGTCGGCAATATTACTACAATTTTTTGAAGCAATACAGCTTTCTTTCCTGATCATTCCAAATTCAAAGTGTAAAGTCTGCATAAAAAATAAAAATACAGGACAACATGAAAGGATTCCCTATTTACACTGTACTGCACCGTGCTCAAGTGTGCATAGAAAATATGCATAAAGAAGTTTACCATGAAATTTCATGCTTCCAAGTACATAAATTTTATTTCTATAGACTTAAATGTACATACAAACTGTGACAAATTCAAAATCTTCCCTTTTTTAAAACGATTCTTGTGTGTGTACGGAGTTTGAGTTGGTCGACGAATTTTGCATACGCAAGAACCATATTATATCAGTCACGGCTAAATACCAAGACTCTGTACTATCCAGCATTGTTTGTTTGTTTGCACTTTGAGAAGGGTAACATTTTGACTTTGATACTTGAATCTGTCATAATAAAGCTAATAAAGTCTTATTTTTGCTTGCGACGCAGTTTTTATTTTGATTTCCGACTCCGACTTAGACTCACTGTCAGCATTCACATCAGACAGGTGGATACACTCAATATTAATGTTGTCGTTAACGTCGTTTGAAACATTCAATGTTGGCAGTAGATATCTAAAGCAGTATCAAATTCTCATTTTGAGCTTTCTTTTTATCTCCGCTCGCACCTTCATCTGTAACTACTGCAAGCCACCTAATTTGAAGAGAAAAGTATCGGTTTGGCACCTCCCGTCCCAAAATCCTGTGGTAATGCATAGTTGATTTGGTAATGGTAACAAGAGACGGTTTAAAAAACGTCAGAAAAGACTCCTTGACGCAAAGTGACAGATAAATGCCAAATTGTGGTTTTGAAGTCCCATCACCGTCACACAAATCACAAACTTCCTGAAAATGTGCCCGTAATTTGGCTTATTATCGACCGAAATCCGAGCAGTCAAGAAATCTCTCGTTTGAACTACTAAATACTGAGAACTGAGGCAGTTTTATAATATGTAACAAAGATGAATGAAATACAGGCAAAATGATCCCATAAAAATGTGGGGAAAAAGAAATAAGTTGCAGAACAAAAACTGTACAATTTCCAACAATTTAAAAGCTCTATTATTTTGTAGGTTACAAACTTTCTCACATATTTTTTAAAATCAACAAGTTGCCTTTTAAAGTAAGTAACAAAAGGTATAATATGTAAATGCGTTTGAATTAACTTTAATTTGTTTTCCTATAGAGTTGTACATTGTACAAGGTACCAGGTTTGAAAGAATTTCGAACCGGACTGAATTTCTTCACAAGAAATTTTGTTTACAAGCGATGACATTTTTTGGCTACTGTGGTTAAATTTGAAATAAAAACTTTTTATTCACAAAATGCAAGCTTTCGAAAACCCTCAGTTTTCATCATCAGGCGACTAAAATAAAAATCCTCCAACCGAGGTTTGTTTACAAGAATGGTGGACAATTATAAATTATGACAGTCGACAAAAGCAAGAACAGGATGAAAAATATACGAAATTTATTTACCTTGAAAGCATCTAATCCAATCCAGTATAATCAAAAATTGCTTTTATGAGTATTGTTCATATTCACATTTTATGTACAATTAAAAAAATAAAACAAGTTTCTTCCGTTCTGCGCCTATTTTTGTTACAAATAAATTTTTTCAACCTAAGCGATTACAATATAGGGACATGCAAACATGTATCTATCGAAGATGTGTAGCATAGGTACATATTATATGATAAACACACAAGGGAAAGCAGAGACATGGGCTAGATTTTCGTGAAAATTAATCTAGTCAAATTTATACACGTCAATGTCATTTTCTCCATTTATTTTTTCTCTCCAAGTTATTTTACTGACTTATGGACATGTTCACTTTTTCATTTTTAGCTCACACATTATATCAGTAGGTACATTGAGCAAAGCTGAGGAACTGGATATCTTGTCCATAGTCTCTTGTCATATCCTTTTATATGATGTCATATTTTTTGGGTTTGAATCTGGGCATATTAAACTGTAGAGACAAAACATGAGAAAGATGAGAGTGGTATATTCATTCGGATATGTATGTGTGAAACAATTGGAGTGACTGGAGACTGGAGCAAGCAGCTGCTGGTACTTTCATAACTATTACACTCTCGTGCATCCGGCATTCATGGTATCATAGTATCATCTAGACACATTCCTCGACGTGAGCCATTTGTCCGACTCCGATCACTTCAAAAAATCATATCCCAATCTCCACACGACTCCAAACTCTATACAATAGAAAAGATTTCACATCTACATGACGGATAGAATCGAAATCTGACTGACAAAAAAATAATAAAAATTTCCACATCTTTCCACTTACTCTGCTCTCCATTATACTACAAGGTTCCACATTCTGTTTTAAAAACTCAAAATTTCACTTGTTTCACCTTTTCTGTCCTGAAAATCAGTCAAGAAAATGACGCACCTGCATAGACAAACAAAAGTATCTATAGATACATCATTGTATGCAAAGTAAGCGAGGATCTACAATAGATTTTTTCGATTCTCTTTTGCCCAAATTTTCCATTGTTTTTGTAACCTCTGCACAAAAGGAACAGTCGTTCTATCTTCCTCTGTCCTTTTTTGCCTCCTTCAACACTAGGTCGAACAGGGAACAAAAACAAGTGGAAAAGGGACAAGTGAACAGCTGAACAAGTTTTTTCTTCTGCTTGACTTGTCTTTCGTGATGTATAAGTAAAAAATGAAAACGAAAAAAAGAGTAGTAGGAGAAAGCTATACCACTTTCTCTTCTTCAATACTTTCCATCACCTATTCATTCATTCATTCATTTCTCCAGTCTACAGTCCAGTCACTTATATGCAGATAGACAGTCATTGTTTTTATTCGTAGATTCACATGTGTGTATATTGAAGGCGCATATTCTGCCGGATGGCTCTCGGCATCTTTTTGCCTTCTGTGCCCCATTCTCTCGTATTTGTCACAGCAGACGCGGCTGCAGAAGAACTGCATAGTTATTTGTCTCTGCATGCACTGTGCAGATAAAACTAAGGATATGAGAAATATGAAGGATCACCCCGCTTCTCGCCATATCGACCACCCAATGTTACTTTTTACAGAGTTCCGTTGTCATATTCAAATATCCTTACAAATATTGTGCAAGTATGTGTGTATACTGCGTCTACATTCTGCATAGTACACTGGGAAAAAACGGCGAAGACAGGGGCAACATGATGAAAAATAAACTAGACTAAAAAATAGGGAAATCTTTAGTAACGTGAACGTTTAGAAAGTAGAGAGTCCATAGAATTTACAGTTTTGAAACATTTGTAAGGATCTTTAAAAAAATAGTTTGATCCACCGTATTTTGAAAATATCGTTGAAATTGTAGGTCTAGTTAAAACAAAGTTGGTATTTCCAGATAAAACACAAAGTTGAAAAACATTCAGTGTGTAATATGCGGATTTGCCAAAAACTATACGATAGAAACAATACGACACAATAGCATTTTGTCATCATAGTAACTAAAGAAAAATATAGAACAGGTACGATATGTAATAGTAAAGGTGAAGCAAAGGAGTGAACGAAAGAATGAGACGCATCTGGTGAATAGTCGACTGTCGAATTGCTTCTCCTTGTACATTTTTTTCACATACTCTGTGACAATTGAAAGCTTCACGCTTGAGGACATCCGTTCCTATATTCATATGCTACTTCATGCACTTATACTTTCACGCTTATAAAAATGCACTGTAATAATGTAGGTATAAAATTTTATATGTGAATGACACACCTGTACTTTGCATGCACACTACGTTTGTTCCTATCTATAAAGTAAAATACAAAATATAAAATGAATTTGTAGAGTATTTGTACAACAAAATACAGTGCATGCATGTATATAATATGTATGTGTGAACGAGAAAATATGAGAGGAGCTCAACCCGGCATTCGATCAACTCCAGCTTGGAGCTGAGCAGGAACAAGTGAACAGGCGAGAAATAGAAGAGAAAAAACACCAGGGAAAAACCGCCGGCCTGAAAAAAATTTGAGATGAATAGACTCGAAACTGCAAGCTGAAAAAAACGAGAGGCAAAAAGTCCGGATTTTTGATTTCAAGTTTCCTACTCACATTCATATTTCTCCCCACTTTTCGTTCATCCACCTTCATCTCTCCTTGTGAAGTAGATCCACACAATAATAATAATAATAATAACAACTACAAATGCTGTAGCAGAGAATGCGGGAAATAAAACGACTTTCTACAATAAAATAAAGTCAGTCTGTTTTTCAAGGACAGGATGGAAACACTACACTACACTTTCAATGACGATGACTATGACAGACTACTCGACTCGATTCAACTCGAACTTTGCTCTCCTTTTGTGAAAAAATATGTTGCAAAAAGTTGATAATAAAGCCAAACTTATCGTGACAAAAAATACAGAGTTTTGGCAGGCGATTTTAGCCTGCTCATTCTACCCTGTTTAACTTTAGTGGATTTTTACCCTTCTTTTCAAACCCCTGTACTGTATTTTGAACTTTAGCATTTTCCATTTACCCCAAAGTCAAACACAAAAGTAAATAGACTTGATCTCCATTACATACAACTGATGGTGTATGGTTGTATCAAAATCTAAATTCCACACAAACACAATCGGGAATATTTTATGACAAATTTTAGTCATTTGTGTCTACAACTCTCAGCTCATTTCCCATGTACAGTATTTCAAATTCCTCTACATTGGCTACATATGATATTTCATCTCTCATGCATATACCGTACATACATTAAAGTGTGCATTTGCTTTGATTAATATTGTACTGTGACTTTTGGGCCTTCATCAGTCACTTGATCCTCATCCCGCCGTTTTCTCAAAATTTGCAAAACTCCATTTGTCCTCTATATGTATGGATACCTAGAGATGCATAAATAAAAGTGTAGCTGAATGTGTGAAATGCTGAATTTTGCCCGGGGCCTCAACTCTCTCAGCACAACTTTCTCGGCTTTCCCCATTTGCTCAGAATTTTGATGAGCATATATTGCGCGGCGTGTCAGCCTCTCTCTGTTTCTCTCTCTCTCTCTCTCTCCATAATGACAGTGATGACACTGATTTGCTTGGAATGAGGAAATGAAGAGAACAAAAGGAAATCAAGTTGATTAAAGACGAGCTCAAGAGAAAGAGGGGGAAACAGCGAGCAAATGAAATGAACTCTATCGCTTCGCCTGCAACTACATATAGAGCCAAGCCAAAAGCCCAAAACGAAGAAGATGATGAAGAAGAGTGGATGTGAAGGATTTTCTTTCTTGCCTTACTTCGCCATGCCTTGCTTTGACTGGGGCTGGCTTGACTTTGGCCACGATTCGAATTGGAATTTGTGTTTGGAAGAAAGGACGACAAAACCGAGTCGAAGACAAAAGGGAAGGCGAGAAGGAAAACTAAGCCAGGAGCAAGGCAGAGAATGGAGCTGCGACCAAATGAGAATTGATTAGAGACATCGGAAACGTCATGTCAAGATACTCGGTCATTTCCCCTCTCTTTTTTCCCCTACGAGTAACTAAAACTAAGCTCAGCTAAAACTAAAACTGAAAAAAAACTGGAGCAACCATATAACATTATAACATATTATATTATAGTGATATACAGCAAATACGAAAGAGAATGAACCAATGGAAAACTTTGACTCATTTGGCTAAGCAAGCTGTGGAGTGTATTAGAGTGTAGAGAAGAAGAAGAAAAAGGTCCAGAGAAGGCTGAAATGAGCCTCATCATCATCAGAAGCACAGCAAGGCAAGTTGTTGGATAGACTCGATGAAGGAAAGACGAGAAGAAGAACCAACTAGCAGCACATTGGAATTAGAGCTAATAGAGTTTTGCTCTTGTTCGGATTCGGATAGTCCGGATCATCCGAAGCCGGCTATATTTGTCCATGTATACGTACGTACACACATGTATGTATACATGTTCTCTTTCTCTGACTCTTTGTCTGTAATAAATAATGAAGGAGAGGAAGGAATAGAAGAAGAACACTTGATTAGCTTCATTTCATTTCATCATATGCGCTCTCTTTCTATCTCTCTCTCTCTCTCCTTTTTTTCTCCCCGCTTGCCTTCCGTTTCAGTCTTTTGGTTCATCTTTAGGAAAAAACGCGTGCTCTTTCCTTTCCTTAGTTTTTTCTTCCTTCCTCAATTGTTCTTGCTCTGGCTCTTGCTTGGGCAACTGGAAAAATCCACATTTTAGTCGACCGAAACAGCCAAGGACAAATCCTATACCAACTTGGGAACTATTACAAATCTATGCATTCGTACTGATACACTACACATGTGTAGAAAACGGTTCGTCTTTCAGTTGTTGAAAGTCTTCTTTAAGACCAAGAATAACTAGGGAGATATTTAAGGAGAAGACTTGTACTCACTGTTTTATGTTATGTCGTATTACTGAATTATGATAGTGTACTATTTGCGTCTAAAAATACAGATATTTCCTACTCGACTTGAATTATTTTTGTATAGTTAGAATACTATTGGTTGACATTATTAAATAATGCGCATATTAGACACATTTGGCCTTGATAATAACTGAGGAATCGACTGTATTTATTCTAAAAACATTTCCATACATACCATTGTTTAATTGTGTAATTCAACTCACAAGGCCGTACAGTACACTAAAGGTAGTTACGCAGTCTCCTGCAATTAAAGCAGGTGTAACTGGCTAAAAAGAAAATGACAATTATTCACAAGCTTTCCCACACACACCTGAAATACAAAGGTTCCCAGTCAACCAATCAAGTAATTGACTACAATAATTAATAAAAACAATTATTACATAATTGGCTATAGATTGTTCATTTTTGCGGTTCATTTAGCGTTTTATCGAAAAAAGAATATCTATAAAAGAAAAGGAAACTCTGCAGATCGTCACGTGCTTCAAAGTAATGCCTTATGATTATTATCACTTTCAATAAAACAACCATTAAATATACTAATGCTTTTATTGGTCGGATAAGGTAAACACCGAGCATTTGAGGAGTCACACGTTTTATTTACTGTCCACAGTCTTTGTACTACACTATAAATAAATTCAAACGGAATTAAACTGAGGAGTCTATTTTTGTTTTCGATGTGTAAAAATACGAAACAAATCGTCCTTTGTTTTGCCAATACATACATAATGGGGGAAACTACCGGCATAGAAATAAATTTATTTTTAATTTACCTTCTTTTCAATACGAGTGAGGAGCGTACATTGTACATTGTATTATGTACACAATGCTCCGCGTGTGTATTATTACTCTATTGATGAAATATTAATAGAAACACAAAATTTGTGTTGCATTGTATGGTAAATGTTGGTGCTTCTACTCGTACTCGCATTTTCCTTGAGTGTATCGGGTTGTTGATAGACCCCACTTTCTTTGAGCTCAAGTTATTATATCGAACATACAAGTAGCACGATTATCTGCATAATTAAAGTTCTCGCGCCGTCCGCCTTCCGTCTAATTATACGCTTCCTCATACTTGGACCTGAGATGTATGTAGGTTACGTAAAAAGCGACAACAGAGAGGTCCACAGGAGAGGGCTAAACAACTATTCGCTATGTACGCTTTTTGTTCTTCCTGTGTATGTATAATGTATACACACATGAACATATGTTTAATCAAGAAAACAGATATTGACTTGAAAACGGATACCTTTGACATACATGCATACATGCCCGAATCATCAATAAAGTTAGGTAAAGCATGTATACGCATGTATAGTACGTATATAATGCCTCATTCTGTTGTGATTGTGGCGTTATTAGCCAAAGTCTGCCGGTGCCAGTGTGGGTCTCAATTAATAAATAACTAAACAAATAAATAACGAACTCATATGCATAATACGTTGTATATACTTGCATAATATGTTGTACAATATATATGAGAATAGTATAGTTTTATTATGAATAAGTATGGTTATATCATTACATTACACATACTCGACTTTGCTTCTGTTTGTGGTCATTTATTATTTACCCTTTTTATTTATACTTCTCTATCACCAACACATTTTGAACGTAATGATTATATTTCTTTCAGTGACAATTATGTTCGCATCACACTGGCTATGTACATATGTGACGCCATAGGTCATACCAGACACAAGTCCGTGTGACTACTGACCTTTTTGTACAATACAACGTAGGCGTAGCGTAGCATTATTTGCACATCATGTCTGCACGGCACAGGCTAAAAACAAAAAGTGAATATTTTATACTGTTTCGAAAATCCACCATCTAGACGAAATTCCTTTATATCCTGCAAAAACTTACCAACGAAAATTTTCACACCTTCCGTTTAGAAGTTACGATGATGACAGAATTTATAGACATTGAAAATTGCTGAAATTAGCTTAAACTGTCTACAAGATTAAATTTAAACGTGGCAATTTTCTACGTATGTTTTACGTTGAAAGATTGCTAGTTTCGGGAAGCACATTAAAGGCTATTTCAAGGAGTAAAAAATTTGCGACTCCAGACAGAGTATCATTCAATATTAAAAAAGATTAAGCTTGATACATATCCACTATGAAAAATGGAGAAATAACGCGAAAAACGTGAAATCACAATGCAAAGTAAAGCAAGAAAGGGAAAGGACTTTGTTTAAAAGAAGAAACAACAAAACGCGTGGACGAGCGTACAGTCAGGCAAGTCGGATGATTGATGGAAAAGTAACTGTGGGAGACAAATTGAGGAGAACTTCCAAAATGTAAAGTTTGCGCTTAGTACAGTAAGGATATAAGCAGACATACATATGTATGTGAATGTATGTATGTATGCTTTGCTTATGCCTTGTTTCTCTTGTTGTCTTTGTTGCTGTAAAGCTATTTGCTTGTTAACTTTTTGCCGGAAAGATGGACAGGTTTTTATACGTTCATACATGTGAAACAGCTTCAAAAAGGGGACATTGGGTTATTTTTCATGACTTTGGACAACAAAAATATTCATATGCTAGAATCTCAAAGCGCTTTTTTAAACGCGAGTTTTAACTCCTTAGTTTTACTTTATGTGTTTATTTATTTTAAATCGATTGCTAAAAAATAAAATAAATAAAAACTGTACAAAGCAATAAAACTTTGATTGCAGGTCTCCATCTCAAAACTTGGTACAATGGCCCTTTTTCTGAAACCTTCACACACATAGGGGTGCGTAGATTGAGTTTTATCTCTGT